>LUCG01148742.1:0-15252 GCA_001633085.1 Carthamus tinctorius
TGTTCTACTTAGTTCCAGGGGGTAGGATGGGACAGGCTTGTCCCACTCTTGTTCTACTTAGTTATGGTGTGTCCCACATAGATGTCTACCAAACATGGGACAAGCCTGTTCTGTCCTATCCTGTCCCATCCTGTCCAGCGTACCAAACGCACCNGCGTACCAAACGCACCCTTAGGTCCGACTTTTCAAGATTTCACCAAACCACATGGACCAAAATTAGAGTTTACTCATTAATCAAATAACCAGCAAAACGACACCGTATGGAACATCAAAAAAAGAAAAAAAGTACCTTTCAACTACCATATTCCCTTTTTGCCCTATGCTCGTTCTTCACGAACCACACTCTTCAGGTGTCGAGGATTCTTCTCAACATTCGATCACCATAAAGATCATCTCAGAGTTTATTAATCTATCTACTTCATAGCATCAAGGTATGAATTGGATAATTTTTAAGATTTCATTCGTATATGTATTGTTTATATAATGAAAAATTCGTTGTTATTATGCAAGTATGTGCTGTTTTCGTTAATTCTAGGGTTTTGTATTCGATTGTTGTTGCAAAATCTTCCATTTTGTTGAATGTTTTGTTGCTCATAAGTTTGAGGAAAGTTATAGTTATCTGCAATTTATGGAATGGATTGTTTATTTTGTGTTGGTTGTTGTTAAACGAATGATCGGATTGATTTGCTATTGGAGGAGTAACAGAGGCGCACTTTAATTATTACTGGATTGGATGGCTAATGGCTTCAGTTTCTTTTTCATTAGTTGGAAAAGAAATTGAAAGATTATGGTTGTGTGGAAAAAAACTGTTTTCATTTTCCTAGAAAATGTTTTCTGGAAAAAGGAGTTGTGTTTTCGTTTTTAGTTTTATATGAAAATTTTGGAAAACGCGTTTGGTTGAAATGGTGTAGTTTTCATTTTCCATTTTAGAAAATTAGAAAATGTGTTTAGGAAATTTTGGAGAACTACTAAAATTAGTTTTCTAGTTTACATAGAAGTTAGAAAATAGAAAATTTTCGTTCTCTTGGAATACTTTTGAAAACTGAATGAATCAAAGAGTTTTCTAAATTGTCATTTTCCTTGCAAAATTTCTTGAAAATTTGAATTTTTTTCTATAACCGAACTCACCCTATGAGTTTTAGTGTTCAGTTGAAGTGAATATTGGTACGATAATTAACTAGACAAACAGCAGGTTTACCAATGCTACTTGCTCGTTTACAAAGTTGTTGGAATCAATCTCCTTAGGGGATGTTGGGTTGGTTTTCCATTAAGTCATGTATGGATAAAGTTGTGTGTATGAATTAATTTGTATAGATTGAGAGGGTTTTTGTTTGGAGGGTTTTCTTCATAGATGGAACTCATGGAAGGAGCATATTTGGAGAAAATCTGGCTTTCTGAGTAAAGCTCTTCCCTAGAAACTTACTGGATAAGCCACTCGGTATATCTTTAAGCCACTATGATGAAACAGTGGTGTATGGCTGACTGAATAAGCCGAGTGTCATTAAGCTCATTAAGCTGATATCAAACAGGTCCTTGGTCCTTAGTCTTGTAAAATTGATGATAGTACTGATGTGGAATTGTGGGGGAAGGCACATATACGTAGAGGGCCGAGAAAGGGGTAATCTAATTTGTGGGTTTTACCGTGATTATCTCCATCAGTTGACTCTTGAAAATGTCAAAAGTGACTCTAGTCGATTGTTGTAATCTATTGTCAATATTCTCAATTTGTAAACCCATCGTTTTCAGTTTCAGTTTCATTCATTCATTCTTTCTTGAATTTTATATACTGCCTTGTTCAACCTTGCTTAACCTCCTTGATATTTTTCAAGGATCTTTAGCAATGGTGGTTCTCTCACTACTTTGATACCAATTGTTAACAACATACGTGAGGCCTTTTGTGTAAGAGGTCAAACTCTCATTGAAGTAATTTTTGTATCGGATTTCTTTGATGATTTACATGTCTTTGGTCTGTTTTACTTGTAGGATTACATAAGGCTACAACTTATTGCTGAAAGGACTTGTAACCAACTTTTGGCGATAACTTGTCTAACTGAAATTGTCCATATTTCAGCATCTAACATACTAGATATTGATAGAGTCGAAAAGTTGTTGGGACATGGTACAAGGGGATATAATCATATTAGCCAAACTTTGTGGACTTGTGGTGAAGAAGCTGGTTATGAATGTCATTTAAAGAATACTCTTCTCAACTAGGACGGGAAAAAATTAACGATGGACTATGGACAAATATTATGTGGATGTGGAAGTTGTTTGATGGGATAGAAGGTTTAGGTTTGCATCATACCCCCTACCCTACTTCCTCGTGGGATATAGCGGTAGGTTAGGTTTAGAAGTTGTCCCATTCAGAAGCATCAGCAGAAATATTTGTAGATCTTAATGATTGTGTAGGTTGTCTTAGTGAGAACGGGGTGCTTTAGCATCAAGCCCATCATCATTATAGATAACCATCTGAATGAGGGTAGTAATGGCTTTGGAAAGGTTACAAGGTTTCCAGTATAGAAATAAAAATCATGAAGAATAAATCTTAAGTTTCGGTAGAGTATAATATGTTGGTTAGAAACAAGAACTCATTGGTTTTTGGTAGCTTATGATATGATGGTTAAAAACACTTTATTTGGTAGCTTATGATATGATGGTTAAAAGTTAAAACCACTTTATTTAGAAATCCTACTCTACTCTGGTTAAAAGACCATTTGACTCCTTAATTAACTATTGTATCCTCTCTCACTAGTTATTCAATATTTCTCCCCTTTCTCTTTCTCTATAAAGATATTCCTTCCTTTCTCACTTGCTACTCTTCTAACAAATGGATATCATCATATCAGTAGAAATGCTCAATGACATAGGCTTCGTACAAGTAGTTAAGCAAATGGAGCAAGTCATCTTGAAGCAGTCATGTCATTGACATTATCTACAAGCTCAGAATAAGTTAATGAGCACTTCCTATAAACACGTTGTGATGCTCTTGTTGGCATGCTAACTTTTTTTTTTACGGCAAAAGCAATTTATGAAACACTAGTAGCGAGAACTAGAATAGTACAACGTTTAAGCGGGGAGAGCGGAGAAATGCTTCATTCCTCCCAGCTAAGCATCCTACCAAATTTTGATCTCATTTTAACCCAATTAAAAGCCTGAAATTGTATAACATTAGCCATCTCCGTACTGCTCAACATCTTACACTTGTGAAGTTTTTCGTTCCTTTGTAATCATAAGACCCTGAGGTATGCCATACCAATCGCCTGCGCCATTTTCCTGGAGAAATTCGGAACTTTAACATTTTGAATACAGTCCACGTCTTTTACCGTGTTTGCCGAAGTAGGCCAATTGCTCCACCATTGTTGCATGATCGTCCCCACTTCTCAAGCTGTTGAGCATCGTACAAATAGGTGATATGCTTCTTCTGGGTATGAGACACAACCCGGGCAGACACCTGAAACAATCTTAACTCCCCTTCTGATCAGATTGTTTTTCGTAGCTAATTTATCCCGCAGCAACCTCCAAACATGAATGTTAATCTTACCCGGTACCCAGTTATTCCAATAAGTGCCCATCACCGCCTCTTTAAGGATTTTGTTATCAACCAGATTCCGAAGTGAGATCACCGAGTAACAGCCGTCTTCCTCTGGCATCCACTTTCATCTATTCCTATCCGTTTCCCATTGCCATAAGTTATCCATAATTATGCCATATTGCTCCAGCTCCTTTCGGATACCGACAATCTAGTTCCAGATTCCACTTGCTATCCTATTCGAATTTATTTCTGCCCAACAGCCCACCCGAGTCACCATGATGGCTCACAATTGTTTCCTTCCAAGACGCATTCGATTCCATCCGGAACCACCACCATCACTTCCGGAACATCGCTAAGTTAAATGCTATCTTTTAGTTGGTCCGTTACTATTTAAGTGACATAAACTATGTTTCCATCTTTTAGACTCGTAGTTTTACTGAATGATGTGTTTCCGATGCTCACGGCTCTACTTGATGATATGCTTTTTTCCTCTTTCCTGTAGTGTCAATAGTAAATGGCAGCGAGAAACCGTTATCCTCGTGAAGCATATGACAACCGACGTGGGTATCACCCAGGAGGGCCTCCGTCTCTGGGCCCCATGCCTCGACCTATGCCACCCCATCCTGCTATGTTGGAGGAAGAACTTGAAATGCAACATCATGAAATCCGCAGACTTTTGGGTGAAAATAGGAGGTTGGTCGAAGATCGAATCGCTCTGCAGCAAGAGCTGGGTGCTGCCAAAGAGGAACTTAGGCGGATTAATATTGCAATTGCAGATATTCAAGCGGAAAACGAAATACATTCGAGGCAGCTTATCGAAAATGGTTTGAAACTGGAAGCTAATCTTCGTGCCACTGAACCTCTGAAAAATGAGGCTGCACAACTCCATGTTGAAGTTGAGAGGCTGAATTCTTTAAGGCACGATCTATCTGGGCAGGTTCAGATTCTCAAGAAAGACCTTGGGAAACTGCAAGCTGATAACAAGCAACTTCCGGCATTAAGAGCAGAGCGTGAGGGACTTCACCAGGAGCTTATGCATGCTAGGTTTTATATCCCATCTATCTTGGAAGCTTAAATGCTAAGGCTGTGTTCTCGAGTTTTTTTAAGGGATGAAAGGAAGGGAAATGGAAGGAAAGGAAAAATGTTGTGTTCTCAAGTTTTTTTTAAGGAGGGAAAGGAAAGGGAAGGGAAGGAAAATATGGTGAATTTTCCTTTCAAAACTTTCCTTCCAAATGTGGGAGGAAGGGGAAGGAAAGGAAAGGAGAGGAGAGGATAGTTAAGGATTTAGAAAAATTAAGAATATTTATGAAGTTACATATATACCCATCAATTACATTCCACTGCATAATAAATAAGGGTATATTCTTAAAAGTAGCAACTTTTCTTTCCTTTTTCTCCTGCTCAAGAACATGAAAATTCATTTTTTTTTCTTTCCCTTCAATCTCAAGAACACAAATAAAATTATTTCTTTCTTTTCTTTCCTTACAAAAACTCAAGAACACAACGTAAATGCTTTAAGTCTTAAGAGCATCTAACAACTATGCTAAAATAGAAAAAGGGGGATTTTAGCATATTTGTTGCTCCGACAGCTATGCTATCCTCTATGCTCAATTAGAGAAAAGAGGAGAGATTGCAAAAATCTCTAAATTTATAGGAATCTCTAAATGGAGAGAGAAATGAGTATTTTAATACTCCAAACAATAAGATGTATTGAAGATAAATATTCAAGAGAAAAAAATAGTATTTTGTTAAATATATTGAATATTTTAATAATATAATTAATGTTAGAGACTTAGAGTTGCTACAATAGAATAGTTGTTGGAGTTGGATGCAATTTTTTCTTTAGAGATTTTGACCTTTTTTACTCTATTTTAGGAAAAAATTAGCATAGCTGTTGGAGATGCTCTAACTAATTGTTGAGCTAATGTTGACGTACCTTGTAGAGCTGCTATTGATTATGAGAGGAAAGGAGGTATAGAGCTGATGGAACAAAGACAGGCAATGGAGAAAAACTTGGTTTCTATGGCTCGTGAAGTCGAAAAGCTCCGTGCTGAACTTACAAATACTGATGTCGGACCATGGCGTGCTGGTACGTACCACTATGTCATTGGTTACATTTATATTTACTAAAGCTAGTTGCTTCTTTTGCTGATCTTTTGGCAGCCGACCTTACAAGTAATCGATACCTTTTTTAGAAATGATTGGAACAGGATCAATCCCTTTGATTGGTTCTGTAACTTCAGATTTTCAAATTTAATACAAGTCGAACAGTTCGTTACACTCTCTGTCACACACACACACACACACACACACACACACATATATATATNATAATTTATTTTTTGATGAAATTGTCTCATATTTTGGTGTTTTTTATGTAAAAATGAAATTCTTTCATGTATTTTTTTTTCTGATGAAATTGTTTTATGTATTTTTCTTATTCTGATGATTTTTTTTTTTCATTTTTACTTAAAAAACACAAATATATGAAACAATTCTTTTATCAAGAAAAGAATTACATGAAACATTTTCGTCAAATTTAACCAATGAAATCGGCGGTTTGCCCGGTTTTGTATTCTAAGAGTGGTTTGCAAAATAAACTACCCCTATATGGAGAGAGAGAGTTTCAAATACAAACCATACATTCCAATCCTTACAATGTTCCAGTAGCTAAATGATTCTTCTGATTTATCCAGAGCGTTTTTTACTTCTATTTACAACGTTCCAGCAGGCCTTACTCTTTGCTGTTATGAGTTCGTGGCCATGTTTGTATTTGGAACAAAAACAATAACTACCGTAGCACGTATTATCTTTTACTCCATCTCCTAGAGATTGCCCATTGCTCCAACTTTTCAAGCTCATTGAGTTTTAACTTCTTTATCGTATCTGTTTCCACTTGTTTGAGTCTAATATCACCAGCTATCACGTTGTAGAAAATTAAATCTGTTATTATATATGTATACTTGGCAACACTAATGTTTTCTCACAAATCTTTGATACTTGGTTATTAAGGTGGGTCATACGGGATGCAATTTGGCAACTCAGATGGTCGTTTTGCTCCTTATGGCGATGGATATGGCGCTCACCTGGTATTGCTTGCCATATTGCTCAAAC
The DNA here is from genome assembly GCA_001633085.1 of Carthamus tinctorius. Lineage (NCBI taxonomy): Eukaryota > Viridiplantae > Streptophyta > Magnoliopsida > Asterales > Asteraceae > Carthamus > Carthamus tinctorius. The sequence goes on from LUCG01148742.1 coordinate 6,647, forward strand.
ATATACATAGGGTCCGTTTGGTTTGTCGGAGTAGAATGGATTGGATTTCATGTAGGGAGTTGGATTTGGATTTGGGAGGATTTGGAATCCTTTGTGTGTTTGGTTTGTTGGATATGGATTGAATTTGTAAAAAAAATCGTTAAAAAATTATAAAAACTATAAAAGTAATTAAATTATTTTCATTTTACTGATTATTAGAAAACAAATGTTTTTAACATATTTAAAACATTATTATATACAAAACCTGTGAAATCCCTTGAAATCGTAGCCACCCCCATGGGATTTTTCAAAATCCTATTTGAGGGATTTCAATTGAATCCTGGATTTCAGATCCAGACAATCCTGCAAACCAAATATGGGATTGGAATGGATTTGAAATCCAAATCCCCCCATATCCATTCCATTCCTACAAACCAAATAGACCCTTAGCCTTTTGATCATGCTCATGGTTTTTACTTGCGTTTAGCTGGATTGAAGCGTCTCCATTGTTCCTCAGGGTGCTGCTGACAAGGGTGCACCCTATGGTTCAAGCTCTGCTACCAGGGCTGGGCTCGAGAAATCTCGCATGACTCGCCGTTGACCTGTGGATGGCTTGTGTTCACCTTTCACAGAACGGCATATCTTCTAAGTTATCTTGGAAATCCATGGTTGAGAGGGTAGAAGTGTATGGTTCTCCTACGTTTGCATTCGAATAAGTAATCCCTTTATTTGAACTCATTGGCTTATTTTAACCAAGTGCTTTAGGATTATTGGGTTGCTTTACTCAACTTATGGAGATGATGATCCTCTTGTGTCTTATGATTATAATACAGTATCAAATTACCATGATTTAGATTTTTGACGCTTTACTTATTGTCAGCATATGGTTTCAGTTTTTTGCTCGTTTATTTATTTTGACCAACATATATGATCACCTCCTTAAAGCTAACTGTAACAGCGATGCTTCAATAAGAGGGTATCAGCAACCTGGAGGCGCCACTAGTCCATGTGGCCTAGGCCCACCACTCAACGGTATTACACCCAATGGGGATCAAACTTAGGAGTAATAGGAAGTTAGGTACTGTCCGTTTTAGAGTGTCCTGGGTTATGCTTAGACTAATCCTGGCAAATTATAGTTGAAAGACATCAACTATGATAAACTCAGTGGCCACAATTGTTGTGGACGTCTGGAATTGAACCCTGGGCAGATGAGATATTCGTCCACACTCCCTAACCTCAACCACTACGCCACAAGCCTTGTAGTTGTGATGCTTCATTACTACATATCGAATCTGCTATTTCTTTCGTAATTGGAGAATGGAAATAGGAAGTACCGGTTTGGTGGATTGGGGTTGAAAAGCAATTGGAGAATTCTGTTGACCCAAGACCGCTATGTAGACCAGGATGTGTGTTAGACTTTTAATACGAGCATTTATGGTTGCAGTCTCTGAAAGAAAAAGCTCATTGTAAGTTGGAGAGCTTAGTATCATAGGTGGTAGAATTTAGATGTCTAGTTCTTGAGAAAAATGGTCGTAGCAGCTTGCAAATCAGAGGAATTCATATACCCCTTTTTAATCTCAAAAGATAATGTGCATTTGACATACATGGATGAAGATGACTTGGAGCTCTCAAAGATCGTCACTGATGTATCTTTTAAACTTAGTGATGGGTTCACTTTTCTTTATTCTTTTGAGATATTTCTTTCAAAGATATGGGGCGAATTCGGTCTTTTTGACAGATGTGGTGTTATCTAGGATGGTTGATGAGCTTGATCACAAGGGAATTATAGTCTGGTAGGCATCTATATACGAAAGCTCGAGTATATATCCTCATCTTGTTAGTACCTTTTTAGAGCACTAGGGCCTCGAGGTGACTATTGTTGTCAGAAATGACCTGAAGTCACATGAGACCTTAAGTCCATTACGAGCGTTGAAATTGTTGGCAGTCATGGAAGTTATAACTAATCTATGCCGATAATCCTCCGTTATGCATATCTTAGCTGGCAGCTGGTCAATGTCAATCTGGAGAAGAAATATGTTCCAAAGATCGTTATGCTTGTTAGGGTGCAAGCTCTCCCTTCTTGTTTTTGATGTACATAAAGTTCATTCTACAACGTATCGCTTTTGGGGTTTCACGATGTATTGATGTATAACGAGTGTTGACAAATGAAGAGGGTGATTGTTTATTGTCTTAATGAGCTTTGTTGCCTTCCTCCTACAAATCATTGTTTGTTTGAGTATGAGTACACCATTCATGGTTTGTAGTGGAGAAACTATTAGTCACTTTACATGGAGAGCTTTTGCAAGACTGCCTCAAGTATACGAAGAGTTTGGCATCTGCTGCTGATCCTGTCTGCAGCCATTCAGACAATGGTTGTGCAGTCTCCTCGCGTATCATGCTTTCGGCTTCTTATTTCTTCATCTAATAATGCTGTAATATGGTTCAGTAGTCAGACATCCTTGCCACCATCCAATCAAACACAAGTTGCTCATTTTGCATTGTCTGGCTACCTCGAAGGAAGCTCGGCATGCTGTTTGACGTGGGGCTGAGTTCTCGTATGTACTTTACGATAGGCAAGTTTTCTGTCTTCAGTTTTGTGGGTAAAATTGGTTCTTCATTATGTGTAAATGTATATTGACCTATATATACACATACATATTTACTTGATGTACTTAGACTAACGCTGATAGTAGGCATTTCCTCATTTTAGAACCTGGACCTATAGCTCTACATGTCTTTCTAGATACTTATTTTTTTCTTGCATACCAATAGAACCGGCCTTTTTTTTTATTTTTGATTTTACTATATGATTAGTAGTATCCAACTCCATTCTCTGCATCCATACTACTTCATTTCTCTCTGGGTGTTGGGGTTTCTCTAATGCGGAAATAAATTTTCAACTCATAGTATGCACTATGCAGCGTATGACAATGTTGAGCAGATTTTCACCTCTCTACCTTATGCCTTTTTGAACCTAGATATCCTATAAGCCGTGGAATGGGATGTTGGCAAAGAGAGCAGTGTTGGAGATGCAATTATGTATCTAATTTGTGCATGCTGTCGGTTTCACATGTTAGTTTGGACGTACCTTGGGATTATCAACGGAATTATATGCTGAATCGATCTAAGGTGTCCTTTTTACGGCAAGTGTGCCATTGCTGCAAATGAAAAAGATTTCATCTTTAAGGAGTTACCATAAGACCAGGCATAATGAGCCCAATAATTTATGGGTTTTTGCGATCAGTGTTCATCTCGAGGAGATTCAGCTGCTTCATCATGAGTGCATGAGATTCCACGTTGGATATAGGGTCACTAGGATACCAGAGAATATTGTTAGGGTGCGTTTGGTACCCAAACTGGACGAGTTAGTTGTGTGAAAGAATTGTGCAAGGTTTTAGCCTTTTAGGGTTTTAATTATGGGTAGTTTTGTAATTTACCAATCCTGATGATTCTTGTTCCACCCATTTTGGTAGGACCGTAGGATAAAAATTCTAGTTCTCTCTCTCTCTCTCTCTCTCTCCCCTCTGATAGCACGACAATGCTTCTTCTTGGATCCATTATGCTGTAGGTTTATTGCTTTGGAGTGGATACAAGTTATTTATCATATTCCCTGTTAGGTTGGCATTCCAGTGAGAAGTGGAGTTATCGACTTACCCTGAAATGGGTAAGAAGGGATCTCCATCCTTGGATGCACATTAGGATGAGATGCACCGGATCAATTCCCTATCGAGCGCAATTCAGGGATGAGTTTGAGATTAAAAGCGATCAATGGTCCAGACTCCAGATCCCTTCTTACCCTTCTCACCTTAACTCTTCTTCTCACACGATCCTTTGCCTTCCTTGTTTCCCTTATAAATACCTTGGGCTTATGGTTATGGTTTTCATGTGCTTTACATCTAAAAGGTTATTGAGGTCAAAGGAAGGACATGCCTTGGCCATTAAGCACAAGGGATCTTTAGGTTCTTGTCTGTTCTGTTCTATCTTCATGGAAAGATGGTAAACAAAGCTGAATTAACTGATCATCCTTTCAACAAGAAATACTATCGATTTTCATGTGTCCATAGGTAGTTTCTCGAGTTTAAGCCACCCATTATCTATTTAGGGTTTAGGGTTTGGGTTGGGAGTTGGGTTCCAGTGATAAGTGGTTATCAACCGGTGGATGAGAGATGGACGAACATTCGGATGAGATGCACCGAGATGCTCCAGATCAATTCCCTTTCAAGCCGCAATTCATGGGAGGGTATTTGATTAGATCAACTGTTTTAGAGGACTTCTCACAAAAAGTGGCACTTCTCACATGATTCCATGCCTGTGTTGGGTCCTGATGAGAAGTGGAGTTATCGTGAGAAGGGTAAGAAGGGATCTCCACCCTTGGATGGACATTAGGATGAGATGCACTGGATCAATACCCTATCAAGCGCAATTCATGGGATGGGTTTTGAGATTAAAAGCGATCAATGGTCCAGATCTCTTCTTACCCTTCTATTTGAACTCTTCTTCTCATACGATACTTCGCCTTAAGGTTCAGGGCTTAAATTAGATTACTTCATGTGCTTCTGGAAACAATTTTGGGAAGGACTTGCTTATTCAAGTATGGTTCACTCTTTCTCAATGGAAAAATTATGGCACAATTTCTAAGTTTTCCGTAGAAATTGTAACGTGGCTATTAAGGGGTTGAACAACTTGAGTTAGGAAACTTGTCTTCTCGTTCAGACCATGATTCGAAGAGCCACCAAAGAACTTTAGGGGCTGTTTGGTCGCAGAATTCAATGGAATTTGATGGAATTGGAATGACAAATTTCTTTGACCAACTTCCTTAGGGGCGTTTGGTTCGCAGGATGGAATTTGATGGAATTGGAATCCATTGAAGGAATTTGACTTTGAAGGAACTGGAATGGAATTTGATGGATTTTGACCATGCGCTTCGTTGGTAGGAATTGAATTCCTTCACTTAAGCCAAAGAATGATGAATTCCTTAGATTGTGGAATTCAAGGGATTCCATCAAGTTCATTCCGCGAACCAAACATCACTAAGGAATTTGGTCAAAGGAATTTTTCATTCCTTGGCTTAAGTGAAGGAATTGAATTCCTACCAACTAAACAAGTGGTCAAATTCCATTCCAATTCCTTCAAAGTCAAATCCCTACGATGGATTCCAATTCCATCAATTCCATTCCGTGAACCAAACGCCCCCTTATTGTGTGTATTACTTTGTGATTGACTATTGATGAACTCCACACTAGGCTCATGATCCAGTTTTTTTTTGTTCCCGTATTTGTACTTGCGTGAGACATTAGAGATTTTCCAACAGTTTTCATATATTGCAAGATATTATTTAACTACTATAAGCATTTTGTTCAGAACTACATTCCCTCATACTATTTGCTCCTCTTTTTTCTGTTTTGCAGATGAACGTGATTCTAACATTTCCTGACAGTTTGGGAAGAGCAAGTACGGTTTTATATTTGAAGCTGCAAAATAGGTACAATTTCTAAACCTGCTATTACAATCAATCAAAGAAACCTTTAGAAAATTTTGAAATGCATCTGAAGGTGGTCTTCAATATTTCTATATCTCGTTTAAAATTAACAGAAAATTCGTCAAAATTCATGCCAAAAGATGTTTTTTTGTTTAGATCAACGATCTTTGAAGTTCCTTCGCTTTAGAAATCTGAAGCTTTTTTGAGGGAGATGATTAGTTTTTAACAACCCCCCCCCCCCCTCTTGAGATAATTCAAATCTGTTAGAACATCTCCAACAACTTCTCTAAAATAGAGAAAATGAGGCTTTTGTTCTCTAATTGCCCCAACAGATTCTATATCTGGCTCTCTAAAATTGAGAAAACTAGAAAAAACTTCAAGTTTAGAGAATTCTCTAAAACTTGATGTATGGAGAGAGATTATTTTTTATTCATTTCCACCAATGAGGTTGAATCATTATTATTTTATGTAAGTTCTTTTTAAAAAGTGTATTGGGATGATAAATTTATAGAATATTTAATAATATAATAGATATTGAAATCTATAAAATAGAGAATTTGTTGGAGTTAAATATATATTTTATAAGATATTTTGACTTTTGAGTCTTTTTTTTGAAGAAATTCTAGAGAAGCTGTTGGAGATGCTCTTATTACAAGGGATTTAAGAAATAGTTTTCTACCAGAGTTTCGTAACTTTTTTATTTTCCCTTTTTGCCCTTTGCGGTGATGTCATAGTTTTCCTTTAATCTCCCAGAATTGGGTATAATGCTAAAACCCATGATATGTTTTGTTTTCCTTCCCGGGCTTACTTCACAAGGTGTCGATTTTAAGTAGAATTGTAATAAAGAGGTCTTTGGAAAGCCTTTATAATCTCTTACGTTGTATTCTCGAATTTGGGAGAAAAGAAAAGAAGGGAAAAGAGGAAAGGAAAATAATCTTTTTATTTGTGTTCTCAAAAGGGAAGGAGAATGAAGGGAAGTAAAAGAAAGAAAATAAATTTTCCAGTGGAATGAAAGGAAATGAAGGATGTCATTTTTACAAATATACCCTCTAGAAATATATCCATTATAATGAAAGGTTGGGTAGTTTTGTAAATTTTAATAATTTTTTGAAGGTTTTTAATTTCTTTCTTTTCCTTTCCATCCTTTTTTCTCCCACATATGGAAAATGGAAGGAAGTTCTGGGAGGAAACTTATCATTATTTTCCTTCCATTCGTTTCCTTTCTCTCCTAAATAAGTTTCAAGAACACAAGTTTTTTTTTATTATTGTTTTTTAATATTTTCCAACCCTTTCTCTTTTTTTCTTTCTTTCATAAAAAGGGTTTTGAGAACACAACCAGCCCAATTGTTGTCCAGGGGTAAACCACATTGAGGGTGCATTTGGTATGCAGACAACATTGGACAAAAACTAGTATAGACAGGAGTTGACGGGTGAAAAAATTTGTGGAAGGTTTTAGGGTGTTAATTTGACATGGGTAGTTAGTAATTTACCTATCTTGTGACTTCTTCCAAATTTTTGTTCCACGTATCCTCGTTCTCCCGCCCAGTCATGTCTAATTTGGGCAACAAGTTCTTGTTCTGTCCCGTCCTGTTTCGCGTATCAATTGCACCCTGAAAGAAACCCCTTGGTGCCCATTTATTGCACAGTGACGTTTGCATAGTTGAACCTGGGTTTTTTCGTTGTCTAAGGTGTCGTTTGTTTTTTAGGAAGTCTGAAGTCTGATTTCACATCTAAAAAATAAGAGATGGATGGTGCCCCCTAAAATTTCAGAGACAGTAAGAGGTTTTCAGACCTTTTCTTAAAAATAAAACAGTCTTAAGTCTGCAAACCTCTTAATTTTCAGACTTAAAGAGGGTTTAAGAGGTATTTTTGTCAAACAAACAGCCCCTAAGTGGATATGAGTAATGAAGATTCGTTTGGTCAAATGAGTTCATGGTTTTCATGTTCTTCCTTCTCGGTGCATGTACACGAGTTTTTCATATCACTTTTGTATTCGGTAGTTGTTCATTGATCTCGGAACATTTTGCAATTATGATTTGTGATATAATTCGACATTTAGTCATGCACATTATAAGTTTCTTAGTAACGTAAAGCTTTTTCCAGGTGGAAAAAGTTTGTCAAGTGGATGCCCGTTGATTCTGCTGATCCTTGGACCTCATTCATGATCCAGAAACGCACTGTACGGAAAACGACGTGATCATTCCGGGACTCTATCCAGGAAAACGACGTTGGAAAAATGTTGCACTCCGGCCGGTATTGTGATCTTGAGAACACTATGGTTGAAGAGGATATGTCCGAAAATTCATATGTGGAGTCTGATAAGGCGGAAAATGTGTTTAAAAGCAACCTTCCTTATCGAGTTCAATATATGGTGGAAATCTCATTTTTCCGTGCGTTCGAATCCAAGCGCTGCCAAAGCGCTTGTGGCTATGGAGATTCATCTATGAGACTTTAGGCCATTTGTCGTCGTTCAAGGAATTAGTCGGTGCGTAAGCTGGTCCAGATACTCACGGTTACTCAAAGAAAATTTGAATTCAAACCTCCCAAGGGTTGTTGCTAGTTAGAGCATCACAATTTCTAATGGTGGACTTCTTTTTTGGAGCTTTTTTCCAAAAAAAAAAGGGCCCCACAAGCTAAAGTCGAGTTGTTTTTTCTTCTCATAGAGCTTTTTCGTGACCCCACGAAACATTCCAAAAAGCTCCGTTGTGTGGATGCTTGTTTGAAATAATCAAAAACGAAAACAAAGGGATAATCGATGCATAATATCAGTTAGGGGGGTAAACGAGTCGAGTCGAGTAGTGGGTTAATCGAGCCGAGCTCAAAAAATAATGTTGGGCTCGAGTTCGACTCGAGCTTGATTAACTTTTTCAATGTAGGGCTCGAGCTCGAACTCGAATATTTTTTGAGTTATCGGGCTCGAGCTCGAAGCTCGTTTATGGGTTCGAAATCGCGATCGATTAACTTGTTTATCCACTTGAGCTCGATACTTATATTTTTATACTATTATTAATAAATATATAAACATGTTTGGCTCGAAAAAACGTATGCTTGAATGGCTCGGCTCGGCTCGGCTCAACTCGAAAATTTTAATCGAGTTTTCGAACGAGTCGAGTCGAACATTGGTGTTATAAAGCTCGACTCGTTAAGT
>LUCG01148845.1:0-34665 GCA_001633085.1 Carthamus tinctorius
GGTGGTAAAGCTGATGTGGCGCTGATGTGGCAGCTGATATGAAGTGGTATGAGTGGTATGACTATGGATGGCCTAAGAGTACATAGATTTCTAGATTTGTCATCAAAAGGCCAAAATTGAATCAAAAAGTCACCATTTCCTTAATTTTCAAAACTTGGGTTTTGTGTTGAATCAAAAAGTGCTTTTGTGGTATCTAAACAATATTTTCAGGCTTTCAGCTTATTAGCTTTTTGAAAAGCTAATAAGTCAATAAACAAGGCATCGGCCGTGCTTGGCTTGGCATGGCACGGTCAAGACGCTCCTGATAGGGGAGACCGGAGAGGACAAGGCACTGGCCGTTCTTGGAAATACAATTCCTAATACCCTCTCAGTGTTGAGTCTGATCATAATTTTTCTTTCGTAATATCCTTATGTAAGCATATTTTAACTATCTAACTAATATGTGAAAATTGTGATCGTGTAGCGTATCAAATTTTGTACGATTTTAAATTTTAAAGGGTGTTGCTATTTGTACCCTTATAAGTGTCAAAATCATATCAATTCGTGTATTGAAAATGTAAAAAGCATAATCTGATGTTGATTTATACAAGAAAGAAAACACTTGTATGCATTTAACATCATTTAGGGGTACAAATCAAGGCTAGCTCAGTTGGTTTCCCATGGGCGGTAACATCCTTGGGGAGACCCGGGTTCGATTCCATGAGGGAACAATTGAGTCCTTGAGGAGTACCCAATCCTTAGTGGTTCAGTCATAGACTGGATTGCGCCTCAGCTCAAAAAGTCAAAGACTTAGGCTGGGAATAGGCTCAGTGTAAGTTGGGTCGGGACAAGACGGACTAGGAGGCTACCCAGTTGGATGCCCGATACGGCCTGGGAGGCGTGCATGCCTAAGTGTGTTCGGTGGTAGTCGTTCGAGAGGTTCGGTGCCGCCAGGCCTTTAAAAAAACACAAAAAAAAAGTCCAATAAGCCACATACAAACATCATTAAGTCAGTTTTGGAGTATTCAAGGAAGACCAGCTGATTAATACAGTATTTTAATCGCCAATCAGCTGTAAAATGTGGAAGTTGTAAAGAGTCTGAGTGTGTGGGCCCCTCTCTCGCCAAGCAGCGACGCGAGTTTGAACGTCAATAACTATATTACCAACACCACCATGGCTGCCCCCCTCTTCTCTCCGCTTCTTCTCCAGTTTCTCCGGCCGACATCCGTCCCTTTTCCGGGTAAGCTAACCACCGGCGTCTCATCTGCCGATCAAATTACGTTTTTGAACGGAAGCACGAAACTAATTGTGCTTTTATTGTTGCTGCATTTGGAGGTCGTTTCAGTTCAGTTTTTCGAGGATTCTGTGAAAGAATGACCGTGTAAGTCGCTGATACTCTTCTCTGTTCTTGTTAATTTAGGCGTTTGGAGTTTTGGTTGGTGCGAATGAAGTCGTAATGACATGTATTTGTGATCTATAAGTTGAAATTTGATGGTTTAGAAGAGAGAGAGATTTGTTGTTGAATGTTGAATTTTGATGGTTTTCTAGGGTTGCTTCTGCTCCCGGGAAGGTTCTGATGACCGGTGGTTATTTGGTATTGGAGAGGCCAAATGCAGGAATCGTGCTCAGTACAAATGCTAGGTTTTATGCAATTCTTAAGCCACTTTATGATCAACTGGAATCTGATAATGTGAGTCGCCTTTTTCAAATATATGTGAACCAACTTTTAATCTTTATCTAAAACAGCCCTTAGGCAGTCAGTACCCGATCCCTCTGCCACATCTGCTCCATGTCAGGTTTTTCATAAACCCTCTATAAGCCCTCTGGATCCCTCTATGTTAGTACCTGAACCCTCCCAAACCAAATACCCAATACAATTAAAAAAAGAGTGTGAGAGAGGGAGAGGAGCGGGTGGATCGGTGTCTCCACGCCGCTGCAGCCCCACCCTGCTGAGCCCGCTGACTCTGTAGCTGATCCCGCTGCAGCCCCACCCGCCACTACGCACGGCCTTAGTGAATAGTGAGATACGAGGTTACAACACACATGCACATATGTAGACACATATGATATGAGAGAGGGGTTCAAGTGAAAACCTAAAAAAAAAAGAAAACTGAGGAAAGCCCTCGTAGTCCTTAATCCGGACCGTATGCATTTCTGCATAAAAGTAACTGAAGTTGTTTTTGGTTTTTGTGCATGAGTACATTATGCCCATGTGCATATTACAAATTACTTCTATGGTACAAGTGCATACAATTTAGATGAAGGGCTATGAGTGTGTTTCTCAGTTTTTCAATTTTTGAGGTTTTCCCTTGAACTTGACCTATATAATACATAAAAAAGTTTTGCATTGTGAACCAAATACATTTGAAACAAACAAATACGTGTTCATCAATACATTAAATTCTACCTTTAGATGGGAAAAAATCATGTCAAATAACACCTGAAGGTAAAAGTTGTCACATTATCACAATATATGGAGTTCTCAAATGATTAAGCCCCTAGACTGTCCCGTAGAACGAAGGCGAAAGGGTGTGTTGAGTCCCTAAATGTGGTAGACAGATACAAACCTATTATTTTTCTCAAGTGGTGCACCATTTGACTAAAGAAACAAATATAGCAATATGTTTAACAAAATCATCATTGTTGTGTTGGTTAGCTCATTGTTTTTTATATCTGAGGTCCTATGTTCAAGTCTTATTGCAATTTTTTCGGAAAGATACTAAACCTGAGATTAAAAGTTAAAAAACTAAGAAAATGGCACTAACATGATTTGAAGTCGGGTCTAGGGTTGAAGAAAAGTCTTGCAAACCAACCCTACCAAAGGAAACTTTTGTCCTCATTGTGTTTCAAAATATATATGGTGACACACAAGACACAACAAATTGATACAATGGCACTTTTCACAACCCTGTAATTTTTTACACTATGATTGAGGAATGAAGTAGTGGCTCATGCCACCACATGCACCACCTGGGTTCGTGCCGTCCCGTCCCTACTACTGGTAGACCCCGACTCTGATATCATGTTAGGATATGTGAAACCCCTTTGAATCTCTCACTAAAAGAGCACTTTATAGTCTATAAACTATCGATCCAATTAATTGTTATTTATGCTAGCATTACATAATCTATGAAAGGATCAAGTTCAGCATACTTTAGCAGCAAGTTATTAAAGTCCTCATCTCTTTTGCTTACAGACAAATAATATTTTGAGTTGTAACAACTCTGCTACGTGACTCTCATTACCTTTCAGGAGTGGATGGATCTGAAGGTAAATTCTCCTCAGATGTCAAGACAAACTACATACAAAATGTCAATAAAAGATTTCACACTTGAGTGTTCGAGGCAAGTGTTTTGATTGAATGTTTTACAACATTGTATGCTGCATAACAGTAAATGATTATAAACCCTTAATAAAGAAAATGATGACGGTTTGGTTTCTTTTAAGTCTTATCATTGATCTTCATCAACTTCTGCTTAAATCTCAGTGAATCAAGAAACCCCTTTGTTGAGTATGCAGTCCAATATTCCATAGCAGCAGCATATGCCACACTGGAGAAGAAAAAGAGGAATGAATTGCAAAAATTACTGTTACAAGGTAAAACTTTATGTTTTATTCTCTAATCCCTAGCGTATTATAAGGTATAAAATGGGGTTCATATTCGCACATTTTACTGAATAAAATGAACTCAAACATTCTGATGACTAACCAATCAGTTATGCAGGTATTGAAATTACAATCTTAGGTTGCAATGACTTCTATTCATATCGGAATCAGGTATATATCCCACTTTGCATTTTGAAGTTGGCTTAATAATCTAATCTCGAATGAAATGGAAAATTTCATGAATTTTTTGAATGTTTGTGTATTTGACTTCCTGCTAGTTGATTTTTACATCGAAAAGAAACTGACTGCTTGTACTGTTTTAGATAGAAGCACGTGGGCTCCCTTTAACTCCAGAATCTTTGGCTTCTCTTCCATCATTCACATCGATTACTTTCAATGCTGGAGAATCAGATGTGAAAAACTGCAAGCCTGAAGTTGCAAAAACTGGATTAGGGTCATCTGCAGCTATGACAACTGCTGTAGTAGCTGCTTTGCTAAATTACCTTGGGGTTGTTGATCTTTCACATTGTAGTTTTGATCAAAAGAGTGAGTGCAGTTCGCATCTTGATATTGTGCATATGATCGCTCAAACCGCTCACTGCATCGCTCAAGGGAAAGTTGGGAGCGGGTTTGATGTTAGTTCTGCTGTTTATGGAAGTCATCGTTATGTCCGCTTTTCACCAAATGTCATTTCTTCAGCTCAGGTTTCAAACTCTTCTCTCTCTGTAGATATGTATATTTATAAACACACACTCACACACACACATAAATAGAGTGAGGTTCGGGAGAAAACCACCCAAAAAAATGAAAAAGTAAGGAACACCCTAATAACCGGTCATATGTTCGGTATGCACATGTGCATACAAGTGGTTGAAGATTTTCCTGGTTTCTATGCACGTGTGCATGTTCCGACACCCGTGGGTATGGGAAAAATTACTTTAGCACATGTGCATACTGTCCAGATGAAGGGTTATTAGGGTGTTGCCCAATGTTTCATTCTTTTTTTGCGGTTTTTCCTTGAACCTGACCCTACATAGATATATATTATACTTGAACTAAAATATTCGACCTAGAATATGTTAGCGTTATTGAATCTAACAATATTGTTTCACCATTGCATTCGCAGGAAACTGTTTCTACCACACCGTTAGATCAAGTTATTGGTGAAGTCTTGAAAGGGAAATGGGATCATGAGAGGACTAAATTCTCCTTGCCACCATTAATGAATCTGGTAAATATGCTAGAAACTTTCAGATCATAGCTAATTGTGAATATATTTGCAGTTATATCCTTACGTTTATCGCAATCGGTGTTGCAGTATCATAGCTCTGTGTATGCTACTTCCCTTCCTAGTTTGTTATAAAACTATGTTCTTCTGAGACATCTCTAAACATATTTCAGTTGGTTTTCCTTTTAACTTTTCTATTTTCATGTGTATATAAGAATACTGCATTTCTAAGATTTTCTGCATTTCTTTCTTGTTTGTACAAACTGATAAGAAAGATTTTTGCAGATACTGGGAGAACCAGGAAGTGGAGGATCATCGACACCATCGATGGTTGGTGCTGTCAAGAAATGGCAAAAATCCGACCCACAAAAGTCTCAGGAGACATGGAACAAGTTGTCGGAGGAAAATTCAGCACTTGAAGCACAGTTTAATTTGTTAAGCAAATTGGCTGCAGATCACTGGGATTCATATAAAGCTGTCATCGATTATTGCAGCAGGTTTAAATCCGAGAAGGTTAGTCCTTTCCTTCCATTTAGTCACCCCAAAAACACGTTAAAAGAGGTCTTTACGTAAACAACTGCTCTACTTTTTGGATCAGATTGGTTTCTTTTGGTTTTGTAGCATGTTATAAATTGAATAAAATGTTTCAACTAGTATTCTATAACAAGAACCCTCTTTCTTCTATAAAATCTTTTTAGCTCCAAGTTCTTTTCTATTCAAAATGTTTTCTTTGTTGTCGATTAAATTGGTCTAATAAGATTTATTGCTTCAATAGTGGACCGGGAAGTTCAGTGAAGCAAGTCATGTAGAAATCGTTAAAGCGTTATTGGGTGCTAGAGATATCATGCTTAAGATCCGTTGCCACATGCGACAAATGGGCGAGGCTGCAGGCATCCCGGTCAGTTCTGCCGTAAATGCATCACTCGTTCAATAAACAGAATGAAATGTCGAACCCATTGAGTAATGACAGCTGTAACTGCATTTATTTGCCAATTTGACAGTTCTATGCATTTGCAGATCGAACCCGAATCTCAGACTCAGCTCCTGGATGTGACCATGGACACAGAAGGTGTGTTGTTGGCTGGGGTTCCTGGTGCAGGTGGGTTCGATGCCGTTTTCGCTGTTACTTTAAGCAACTCGAGTACTAATCTAACCAAAGTGTGGAGTTTGCACAACGTTCTGGCGTTGCTAGTCAGGGAAGATCCTCGTGGCGTTTCTTTAGAGAGTGGTGATCCTCGAGCCAAGTAATTTTAGCCATTTTTAGCGGTTGTTTTAGATGTTTCGTAAAGTTTGTTGTATGGTTAAGTCGTTCACATTTTCAACTGTATGAAGTTTCTAAACTTTTTTATTGTTTGTTATGTGTTATTTATTAGTTTAAATGAAGTAAGGTTCCAGCTTTACATGATACCAAGTTGTTATCAACTCCATTTGCTAGAAAATGTCAAATGTGCATCTGGGAATTGTGATTTTGAGCATTTGGTTCTGTCTTTGTGTTGCTTGATGAAGGTTAAAACAAGGAAGGCACTATTTCATGAGAACAATCGAAATAGATAACCGTCACATGTGATAAACTGGTGATATACATGACAGACACAGACAACGCTGCTTTATCCCCGTGCGATATTGCATGTGATAAACTACAACATTACGTTTGATATGAAATGTTTTTGTGTGTTTTGTAAGATGGTGTTGGTTTTATGGACTTTGTAACCATAAACACAATGGGAAACTAAAGATTTTGATTACAAAATTAAATCAGAAAATTTTCTAAAACTCAACAAATATACCATAGAGTATTTTAGGATTGTAATTTTTTGTGATTCAATGTTGATTTTTCTATAGACATGCGTAGTTTCATTGGGTGCTAAGAAACTCGATTCAAAAATTTTAATGCATGTTTATGTTGAAAACAAAATCCATAGGATTCGGTCCTTAGAAATTGATTTGGATAGGATTCCATTTTCGTTGAAGATATTATTAAAATAAGACCATCTGCATCCAAACCCCTAATTTTCATTGCCACATCAGCGTCACATCATTTTTCCCTTACAACCCCCTCCATCCTCTAAACCCACATCCATCCCTTTCAACCACCCCATTTAAAAAACAAAAAGATTTTTTTAAAACAAACTCAATAGCCACAACCAACCAAATTTGAGCGTGACCATGAACCAGCTGCGAGACCAACCAGCGGCAATGGTGTGCATCAATCCATAGGTCGGACCAACGCTGATGTGACGCTTACCAGCGGGATGAATACGGTCAGCCTAACAGTGTATTTATAATATTGTCAATCTTTCCTTTTCTTCTCTCTCATTAACACAAATAAGTTTTTTTTCTTTCTTTTTTCCATCTAATTTCCTTCATTTTCGTTTTATCTTAAATTCGAAAATACAACACAAAAGGACTAAAAGTTGCAACAACTCTAAACTTGAGGGACTTAATCTGCCTATATGTAAACTAAACTTCCCATCTACAAAACCAACCAAAACGGATGAAAACACGGCCGAAATGGAGAACAATCCGGCACCGGCGCCGGCGCCATTAAAGCACCTAACGCAGCAAGAATGGGAGCTCTTAATCGACGACCACCAGTACGGTGGATCCCGCCGTGAACGCTGGATCACCTTGAACTACACCGGCCTCCCTCTCTTCGACCTCGCTCTGACCTCCATCGTCCGCAAAGACCTCCCACTCAACTTCAAACTCCACCTCATCGTCTTCCTCGAAGAATACTTCATCACTCTCTTCCCCTTGCCGGAATCCAGTTCAGAAACCGAACAAACCCTAACTCGGCTCCTCGAAACACTGCGCTCCGTCGTCAATTCACCGGTCGATGGCGTTTCAATCACTTACTCTCTCAAGGAACAGTTACTGGTATCGATTACATCTGTATTCATCTTGTTTACCATCGATAATAGTGATGATAGTAAAACCCCCAATTTTACTTACACTGGTCAACTCGAGGGTTTGATCGATGTGCTGTTGACGATCGTGAACCGACCTAACCATGGAATCGACCGGCAGTTACGCGGTGCTGCGTGCGAGTGTTTGAGAGAATTGGAGAGAGAATGCCCTAGTTTGTTATCGGAAACTGCCGGCCATTTATGGGGATTATGTCAAAGTGAGAAGACTCATGTTGCTCAAAGCTATGTGTTGATGCTAGCAAATGTGGTTCACGGTATAGTGATCTCGAAGGTAAACGTTTCGATGCTTAGTACTTCGATCCCGTTGACACCGTTTAATGTTCCTCTGTTTTTGACCGGGGGCGGTTCGGGGAGAGAGAATAATTCCGGTTTAGCGGTTAAGGAATTGAGGAGGGTGATGTCTTTCTTGCTTGAATGGCCTCAGTATTTGACTCCATTTGGGTTATTTGAGTTCATGTCCGTAATAATGCCGGTGGCGGTGGCATTGGAGTTGCAGGCTTCTTTGTTGAAGGTTCAGTTTTCGGGGTTGCTTTATACATTCGATATGTTGCTCTGCCATGCGTTTCTAGGGATGTATTTACAGTTTCCGGAAGCATTTAGTGGACAAGAAAATGAGGTTGTTAGTCGTCTTTTGTTGATTTCGAGGGAAACACAACATGTTTTGGTTTTTAGATTGCTTGCACTTCACTGGCTGTTGGGATTCTTGGGGTTGGTGATGTCAAAGAGGAAGGTCATTAAAGAGAAAATCTTTGCGACAGCGTTGCGATTTTATCCGACTGTATTTGATCCGCTTGCTTTGAAAGCTTTAAAGCTCGACTTGATTGCGTATTGCTCGATTTTGCTTGATATGTCTAGATTGGCCGATGCAAATGGTCAAATGGTTTCGAATGCAGACAGTTCTGACGTGCCTGTGGTGAAGCTATTTGAAGATGGTCTTGAGTCCGTATCTGGTTTCAAGTGGTTGCCACCATGGAGCACAGAAACTTCTGTCGCATTCCGCACCTTTCATAAACTTTTGATAGGTGCCTCTTCTCATTCGGATAATGGTTCTCCCACGAGAGATCTCATGAAGTCTAATATCTTTCATGCTTCAGAGGTACAATGTAAGACCTTTCATAGCTATGTTCTGCTTTTCGATTAGGTATAATTCCTAGTAAACAATTGTAGATATTCTTCATAAGCCTTAAAATATGCTTTTCTGCCACATTTTTTAGTTCCAAACTTGCAATTTGTTACCACATCGTTTAGTTTATGAGCTAACCATCTACTCATTTATGTAAAACAATTGTCAACACCATGACATGCTTGAAAAGCATTACCCTGCTATTTCATGTGAAAGGTCCCCCGTCCTCCCTTTAGGGGCGATGATGATTAGGAATCCATAGGTAGACATTTAAGAACTTGTGGGCATACTGGTTGAGACTCTGGGGGATGTGGTGGAATATCCCATATGCCCACGGTTCGAATCCAGGCGTACGCGACTATTGTGGCCACTGAGCTATCAAGGGATGATGTCTTACAGTCATAAATTGCCGGGATTAGTCTAGGCATAGCCTAGGATACCCTTCCCAAAAAAAAACTTGTGGGCAACTTGAGTGCACTTGTTCAAATTAATATGGGGCGTCATCTTTAGCATCCAACAGTCGTAGCTAGCAAAAAGTGGTATTAGAAGAGTGGTAAAGTAATATTTTGAAAGCTTCTCTTGGAACGGAGGGAATATTGAATTACATGCGTGTTGCTTCAAGAAAAAGGTGAAACTCCTATATGAAATCGAGGGTTTTACGCATTTTGTGATAACTAGTATCTGTATGAACATAGAAACACAGAGTAAAGATATTAGCTCTTTGGGAAAGTAAAAACATTGGCATACATAAGAGTGCTTGACCAAGCAAGAATTGATTAAATGCAAAACCTGGATATTGAGGATAGGTCCAAATGGGTACCCTTTGAGGAATGAGGGGCAAGGTTTGAGATATGTGTGTACGTTAGTTGAGTGGAGTCAAGGGATGGTAAGAGTAGGATCAAGATTAATGTGAGAGGAAGTAAGCAGGAGAGATTGAAGCGGTTGGTGTACTAGTGTATGTACCAAGATGCATAATCACCTACCTTTAGCCGTCCAGCACGTGAGATAAAACTTGCATCCTCAAGAAATTCTGCAACGGAGAATGAATCTTCACTTGATAAGAGCCAACGGTGCAACTATGGTAAATGTGTTTTTTTGTATGGAGATTGGAGTCATCTTGTCTCTTCTCTCGGAAAGGATGAAAGAATAATAACTTCAATTTCTCTCACAATGTGATTATGAACAAAGTTAGTGGAGGAACTTGATTGTAATGTTAAAATAAAGGTAATGAAGAGCCTTGTGCAATCCAAACACTTGGTTCCCTATCCACCCATGTATCTTGCAAAATCTTCAAGTTTTCAAACACAAATATTGCTCTTGACATCTAGCAAATTCTACACTAGCCTTCGTCCTAATTTGTGAACAACCACTTCGTACACTTGTTGTTCTTGTCAGAAATCTCCTCATCTGCATGTGGAGCAATCCTCTTTGGATCCCGATTAAGCTCATTGCCTTATCGTCTGTTATCCAACAAAAAAGAAGGAATATTATCAATATATGTATGATGGTTAAATTTTTGTTTATAGTGAGACAGATATGAAAAATAAAATACCAGAATCCTAATTTGTAATTACTTTGACAGTGAGTGTTTTATGTTTTGAGAAGTGTATAAGTTCATTAAAGCTTCTTGGAGGCTTCTTTCCTTTCTGGCATTTGGACTAGGATTTTGACAACACATACAATTCAAATCTTAAATTGCTAATGTATAAAAGCCTCCAAGCCATATCTCTCCCAGCACCTAAGCCATGTGAGCCTCATCGAAGTCACATTGGTATCTCACCCATATCAGGTAAGACATATCTTTTTTCTTTGATCTTTATTTTAAGGAAATGGTTATGAGTTTTTGTTTATACTGGACCAAGTGCCCTTACCCACATTAATTTTGCATCTTATGTGGATATGGTAGACTTGACACAAGTACCGGTGCTTCTCTGTATAAATATTAAAACAAACTCCTAGGCATCAAGTTATGGCACCTATATCTAAGCACTTGCACAACAAGTGATTTTATGTCCAAGAAGACATTGTCTTTCATGTGTCTTGAGAGATAGAGTTGATTCTGAGATTGAGAAGTTAAAGGTCATCAGGAACAGGCTTCCACAGGGGCCAGGGCTACTGTATCTTGTAGGAGGTTTACTGGAGGCTTTACACAAATTACGACTCCTGCTTATGCTGTGAAAAATGACAGTTTACATGTTCTAGGTCGCTTCCAAACTTTTGTGGAAGTCATCAACGGATTGACAAACACCTGTTCTTGAGAGGTTCTAAAATAAGTTAAGGATCCCTATCAAGGACTGTATTGAGTTTGTGTTTGTTTTTATATTGATATTAATGATGTAAATAGGTTCATTAATGTTTTTGAAGTGGATTTGTTCATAAACTGTTCAAAGTTGCTCCAAGTCAAGTCTTATTAGCTTCAGAACTCTAAATGAGAAATCCCATTGGAGAATTTTAGTGGTTTCAATAGTAAATGCTTGAATTGAATTAGTTAACAGGTAAGGGCTTATTTACCATGATGCTTAGTAGTTTCTTATAAGCTCAACTAATGACCTCACACACAACCATATGCATGTGCAATTCAGTTGATCATCAAAAGAATGAAATATCTGTAAAGCAAGTAAAGGAGGCATTTTAGGGGCCTTAAATATCCATTTCATGGCTTTCCATTTCTTCTTACATTCTTTATTTGGAGTCCACTTTGCCAAGACTAGTGCTTTGGTACCACTCCCACTTAATATAAAATGACACCTGTGCTAGTTCAAGTATATGGTTGATTATCCACAGTCCCATATCTCTCTGATCTTTGCAAAATCTGAAAGGTGCATTTGGATTTTAAAAGAGGCTGCTGCTGGTGTTCTTTCAGTATTTCATATTCTATGGAGACTATATCGGTATTATTCATACATTTATGCATTGAACTTCCATCATGCAGAAGATGCTAGTGACAATGACCTTAGAGTCTAAAGGATTGATTCCTGTCATCGTCGCTTTCGTCAACCGCTTGCTAGGCTGTTCTAAGCACCGCGGTTTTGGAGTGCACCTGCTTCAGACATTTGACAATCATTTGCTTCCAAAGGTTAATGTTGACCGACTGGGATCTTACTTCCCGCTCTTTGGCAAAATTGCTGAAAGTGATACAGTTCCACCAGGTGGATTGCTAGATCTGCTTGGTAGGTACATGGGTATTCTAGTTGACAAACATGGTCCAGAGACTGGATTGAGATCGTGGTCTCAAGGAAGTAAAGTTCTTGTTCTTTGTCGAGCAATATTGATGCACCACCAGAGCTCTCTAGTCTTCCTTGGATTATCTCGTCTCCTTGCATTTACTTGCCTTCATTTTCCAGATCTGGAGGTCCGCGATAATGCAAGGTATTAAGAACCAAAAATCCTTCTCTGCTTTGACATCTAATAAATTATGATAATTTTGTCAATTCATTGTTAGAAACTCCTTGTCTTTGATGGTTTGCTCTAAACTTAGCTTTTAGGACTTTCCAACTATGTTGTTAATTGCATGCAATAGCTATTATCGGCCATAAGAAAATTTGTGGTGGTAAAATTGCGGTTTCGATAATAGCGGTGCAATAGCGCTATTTTACCGATATTTGGGTAAAAAGCGCTCTGCAATACCGATCTTCTCAGTCGGGTCTCTTTTGAATCTAATGCTTACATTTATATCCTTGTTTGGACTTTTATTTTGACTTGGGCTTTTTTATGATATGGGCCCTTACTTTATTTTGATTTTGGCCTTATTTAATTAATGCATATAATATGTTCAACTATGTAATATATATAATTCTAAGAAATATTATATGAACCGCTTTTTTGGGACCGCTATACCACCGTGATAACCGCTTTTTTGTATTTTGACCGCTGTAACATCACAGCTTTCCAGAACTGATATGTGGTGTTTTCAGAATATATTTGCGGATGCTGCTCTGCGTACCCGGAAAGAAACTCAGACACTTGCTGAGTACTGGGGATCAACTTCCCGGCATTTCACCGTCATCTCACTCGAGTTCATTCTTCAGCGTTCAGTCTCCTCGATTTTTTTATGATTCTAAGAAATCGAAGGAAATTTCATCCTACATCCACCTTGAGCGAGTAGTTCCGCTATTGGTCAAACAATCTTGGTCCTTGTCTTTGACTTCATTCGGCATTGGTGGTGACAAGCCCCGTTATCTGGAAGTCATCAGGGACAACGATACCCCGTTAACGCAACCAGACTCAGCAGACAGTAATACCGATGTCCCAATGCTCCCTGCAATCGAAGGACCCAATGAACCCCTGCGTGTGACGGATTCAAAGGTTTCGGAGATCGTTGAAATATTAAGGAGGCATTTTTCATTAATTCCCGATTTTAGACACATGTCAGGGATCAAAATCGGAATATCGTGTACCTTGAGCTTTGAATCGTTACCGTTTAATCGAGTATGGGGAGACGAATCGCATACTAACGGATCCACGGGAGTCGATGCACTTCCGGCATTATATGCTACCGTGCTCAAGTTTTCTTCTTTGGCACCATACGGGTCGATTCAACCTTATCGCATACCGTTTCTTCTTGGGGAACCTGCAAAAAACGATGTACCTTCCAGTCAAATTGATTCGCTAGATATCGTTCCTGTGGGAAACGTTCCTGAAGAAGTAGAAGAAGAGGATGAAAACTTTAAGGCTCCAGTTTTGATCGAATTGCAACCGAGAGAACCGTCACCGGGGCTTATTGACGTCACTATCGAAGCAAATGCCGAAAATGGTCAGATCATTTGTGGGCATCTTCAGAGCGTTACTGTTGGCATTGAGGACATGTTTCTTAAACCTCTTGTTCCTGACGACATTTCTGACGATGCGGTTCCTGGGTATTTCGTGGATTTGTTTAACGCATTATGGGAAGCTTGCGGAAGTTCATCCAGCACCGGGAGAGAGACGTTTCCGTTAAAAGGCGGTAAAGGTGTTGCGGCTATCAACGGAACGCAATCTGTCAAGTTTCTTGACGTTTCTGCGACTTCGTTAGTTCGGGCCGTTGAAAGGTACTTGGCGCCGTTTCTCGTTAACGTGGTTGGTAATTCGCTTATTAATATCGTGAAAGATGGAGGTGTCATAAGGAATGTTATTTGGAACGATGATGCTTCGGGTTTGTCTCTTGATGTCGTCCCGGTGGACTCGGATAAGATCGAGGGCCCGCTTTATCTCAAGTATGATGAAGAGGAAGATGATAGAGGGAGCAATCTTCAGCTGAATAAAGGAAACATGGGTTGCTTTCATATTTTGATATTTCTTCCTCCAACGTCTCATCTTCTATTTCAAATGGAAGTCGGGGTTGGTTCGACCCTAGTTCGCATCCGAACAGATCATTGGCCGTGCCTTGCTTATATTGATGATTATTTGGAAGCTTTGTTTCTTGCTTAGAGGTACCTTTTCTTACGAGTCTCTTTTGTTTTATTATAGGTCATTTGGTGATAATTTTTCGGCAGTCTGAAATGATTTTCTTATGTAAATGCATACACCAATCTTCCGGTGCTGTGTTTATTGGTAGAGATGTATTCTTTACTTTACAGGAAATGTTTTTTTAAGCCCTGAAGATTGATTAATTCACTTGGTAAAAACAATTAGTTTTGATTGATCATGATTGTTTGTCTAAACTGCTACCCAACTCTGCTTTCTTAGGGATCTTGAAGAAATGAGTTAAGGTTTCTTGTTTGCGGCCTGAAAGTTATTGGTTTGGATCATGATTGTTCGCAAAGCCAAGATTTGTGATCCTGGTGCAACGTGAACCGGACTCGGACGTAAAGATGGTCTTGTAGGTTGTTCTTTGAACCAGAAAAGTATGAGCTTATTCTAGATGAAGGTTCTTTGAGGGGGATTTTTGGATAGAGAAATAGGTGGTGTTATAAAAGATGTTGCTAGAAATGCAGAAAACAGATGTGGAAAGTAGTGTGTGATACAGGGGTTGAAGGTTATCTCATTTCATCTGGCTTCATTAGAGTTGCATAAATTTTTGGCAAATTTTCAATTGAAGTTGTAATGTAAATGCCTATTGTTGTCATTGCTTGTTATAGGTGTTTTCTGAGTCATATTTTTTATTAACTTTATAAGTGTATTTTAAAGATTCAATTAATATCCCCCATGTTTTTACTGGTATGTCTCTAAAAGTTTATTGATTGTGTTTTGATTCTGAAAGGTCTTATGTCTACCTTAAAATAGGGGAAATTGACACTAGTGGCCAAATCCCACTTCCTTCCTTGCCTCCTAACCATTTTTTCCAACTTTATCCAAACAGCCCCTACCTCTTCTAAAATTTTGATGGGTCAGTTAAATTTAACTGACACGCTGCTTAAATTTAACTCGTACGCTATACCAGTGCTGTTACGGGATGGGTACAAAGTTAAAAACTAACCAACCATAATTGAATATTCAATTGTAATTAAATCTAAACTAAATGGTTAAGTACATGAGGGTGTATCGAACTTGTCACGTTTTATCATTGTATGTACCCAACTTTAAAAATTACCAATTAATGTACCGAACTTGCTAGAATTGTCATTGTGTGTACCCAACTTTAGAATTAAACCACAAATTGGTAATTCTTGCAATGGCAAGAGTACACACAATGGCAATTCTAGCAATGGTTGGATACACACAATGGCAATTCTAACAAGTTCAGTACATTAATTAGTAATTTTTAAAGTTGGGTACATACAATGATAAAATGTGACAAGTTCGATACACTCCTATGTACTTAACCCTAAACTGAATTCAGAATTTCAACATCTAAATTATTAGATGCATATAAGATGGCATAGGTCCCTACCTATGCCATCTTATATGCATCTTATGTTAATTAAATTCAATCCGACATGGAATCCAAAAGACATTTGATCCACTTAAATCCATTGGATTTCTACTAATAAAAACGGAATTCCCGGTTAACACAAACCCACTAGAATTATATTGGATACGGTGATAATGTCTGAATAGACCTAATAGATATGAAAACCGCAACCAGCGATAAAGCCCTAGAGTACGTAAAAGAAGAGGTGATACAATGCTATATCCGAATAACTGAATCCAAAATTAACAGCCACATGCCCGCACCTCAACAACATGATATAACTCTTCTAGCGATAACACGGTATACAGAAACACGGAGAAGAAAGAATATAAGAGATCGCAGACGGCATGATGTTAAAAGCCGATCCAGACAGCTACCGCCGATCATGGGTTCTCCTAGATCCTGAAAGGTGTTTCCTAGAATCACCCGTTCTCACATCCCCGTGCTTTTCCGACAACTCGCCATCAACTGACGATTTCCGCCTTCGTTGCAGGTCCTCCACATGCCGCCGCCACAATGATTCCCTGTCTTTTCTCGGCATTTTGTTGTACCGAGCATCATCTTTCAGGAGC
Organism: Carthamus tinctorius; assembly: GCA_001633085.1. Lineage (NCBI taxonomy): Eukaryota > Viridiplantae > Streptophyta > Magnoliopsida > Asterales > Asteraceae > Carthamus > Carthamus tinctorius. The sequence goes on from LUCG01148845.1 coordinate 16,265, forward strand.
CGTTTGGCTGTCGACCATGAACTAAGAACCGTCTTACCATCTTCGTATTCTTTTGCACCAGCGTCGGCCGTTATCACATCAGCTAACAAAGCTTTGAATTCATGTGCACACCGCTGACAAGTGGAAACAGATTTTAAAGTTTAAAAAGAAGTCGGCAAAAATCCAACACTAATAGAACCCGGATTACTCGTAGAACCCAGCCTCCCATGAGGTAGAGTTAAAACCTCCCCAAAGGTAGGGAGTTTCACGAGTATTTGTCGTATATAAATATTATATAGTACTTCAAAATAAAAGTACTGAACAACCCTAAGGACTTAACAAGAAGTCATCACTAGGTCTTCATTAACTTACATCATGCAACAACTTAACGTGTTCACGGAAAAGCTTTTCAAGATCTGATTTATCTAAATGAGGATTGCCTGCACGCCCTTGAGGATCCTTCTCAAGTTTCGGCTTTGCATCTGTCCAAGAAACCTAAATGACGGAAGTAGAGATGGTATAAGAAATATTATCTTAAAACCACAAATATCGTCATACGAGAATTTGACTACCAAAAGTTGATCAAGAAGTACCTGTGGATCTTTGATTGTCTCTACGAGTAATGCCTGATATGACTCGATGGCTTCCTTTCTGCGAGCTTTTGAACGCACCCTCTCCACTTCTTGTTCTTCTCGCTCTTTCCGCTTACGCAATGCCCTCTCTCTTTCTTTCAACTTCTCCTGAATTTAAATATACAGAAAAAAGTATATGCTTGAGTTTAGAGTACTATATTTACCACATCAAACGGATAGAAAATGCACTTCATACTTCGTATTAGATGAGACCATTATGACATTTGAATAGATATTTGAGTTCAGGTACTGTATTGAACATATCAAATAGATCAAAATTGCGTATTTTAAGCATTAAAGGATAACCACGACATTGTTAACAAATGTAGCCAAATTCTTCACAGTTCCAATTAAAATTGCATCAGCACAGTCAACGTAAATAGCCTGCAGAGTCTTCTTGATACACACACACAGTGGATGAAAGAAGTTCTATTTGAGAGCTTGAATAACTTGGAAATATCTATTAGAACTAGTTTCAATTCAAACTTGACCCAAAAATATACACCAGAAGTAACATACATACTAACATATATACAGTGGCTCGAAAAGTTTGGTTAGATCGAGCTTGTACAAAGTTCAAGGTCAAATTACTTGATTAAACTTGATTTGTTTGAAGTCGTGCTCCTAGGATGCCAATGGTAAAAAATTTATTGGTTTCAAGTCATTTTGCTCTAGAAATGGTTATGTTCTTTAATACAGTTCTGCATCAGCATATGAACATATTTCCCAAGGACGCATATCAAATCCTTTCTCATCAAATATAAAATAAGTTATGATTTCTAAAGAAAGTTATCTTACCGCTTAGAGTGACATTGACATTTGAATACATTAATTCGTAAGTAATCTTGTTCTTAATGTCAGCAGCCTACACGCAAGTAATTTAATATATTGCATCTAATTTAACTGCAATGCACAGATGTTAGAAAACTTTAAGAAATCATCACCAAAAATTCTACAAGTGTGATTGTATTAAAAGGACATTCATGAAGAATAGTGAAAATAACTTGGACCAAACACAAAAGAAAAGCTTGTTTCACCTCCTCATCTCGTTTTGCCTTTGCCGCCCTTTCAGCTTCCTCTTCAGACACCTTTAGCTCTGAGATATATTCATTAAATAAAGCTTCCCTATCCTCATGCTTAACAGATTTGTATCGAGGATCACTTCTTAGGTTGTCCTTAACCTTAAAGATCAAAAATCAACAAACAAATACATAATCAACAAATAATTAATACCAAATTCAATCTAAATATCAACGATGTCTATTAACTTGGCACTGTGTATGAGATTGTGAGCAGGCAAAGCAACAACCGCGTTTTGGTTTTGATTTAGTGAAAAAAGATTAGTGAGCAGATAGCGATTTGCATGTAGCACAACCATCAAATAGCTAAATCGCGATCGCATAACACATTCTCTTTTTTGTCCCCAATAGAGAAAGATCCTATTTTTTACACGAAAAAGCACTTCCTTTCATCTCCCAAACAACATTTGGAGTACCAAATAAGTAAACACAGTAACCCACCCAAATAAGAATGATGGAAAAAACCACGTTATAGAGTCTAATAGAAGATCATGTCAATTTCAAACATAAAACATTAAGAAATTTGGGATACATGACTTCAACGAAGTTCTTTACGCCTAGTGTGATAATGTTTACTAGACTCATGCTCACCCCTATGAGTCAAAAATAGATTTTTTTTCCATCCTTTATGAGTGTGTTCTTGAACTGATCCATCACCATCAAAATATAAAATTCAAACGGTATCTTAAAAAAAATTAGAACATAAAAGACATAGTTCCAATAAAATCCATGGATGATAATAAAAAGGTACATAATTTAGATAATGTACCTTAAGATATCCTTTATAGTTATTGGGTGCTTCTCATTCGATATTATCATTTATGATCCTATACCTATTTTATTAATGGCCATTGATAATACCTACTTTGGCTTATAGAATAAAATGTCTCAACAGTTATGTACCTAATGAGACTCTCTCTCAAGAACCATTCACGACTAACCATATGTACCACACACCCCTACCTGTACCACAAACTAATGGGTACCCCAAATTAGGAAACACTACATGTCTACATCCCACATTAGAGATTGCAACCTACCTGAATAGTATACATGAAGTAAACAACCACTTGTTGGTTTTGTGATGGAACCACACAGGTGTAGTATGGTAGTAAAGCAGGTTGTGTTCACACATAGAGCCCATAAACAAACTCCGCAAAAACAATATGTCTGCATGTAAGCTACAGATGAAGGGGGTGGTCAAGATTTGTGTCATTGTTTGAAGCATAAATGAAAAGTAATATCTTGGAATAATTTATACAACGGTGGAAAAAAATCATTTGTAAGAACCGTAGAGAAAAACAAGGTGTATGCTATTTCCCTTGCTTACATGGAGGAAATGTAGATTATCAAGAAATATTTTGGTATCTCAACACTGGAGCAAGCAAATTATGGGCAGGCGAAACGAGCTGTAGGTATTTACGAACCTTAGACCAACGAGAAGTAGAGCAAATGTCCTTGTTGTCCTGAAGCATAGACTTGAAACTAGACACAGCAGCTGCCCGTTTTGCACGAGCCTCTTCTTCAATGGACCTCTTTAGTGGAAGTACCCTGAAAGAGAATATTAAAGCCTCATCAATATATTGAAAAAGGAACAAGCATAGGAAAAACAAGTATCAAAATTCTAGAAACCCATAAATATGACTAAATATGACGTTCTGTACTATGTTGAACCACACTTGGTTAAAGATTGGAAGAAAGAAGTGTGTAAGTATTAATGCAAGGAGTCATTTTCTTCCATTAAAGATTGGATGGAAATTAAGCTGCAATGCTTAGAACATGGGAAGGGAATTCCGCCACCACGCCTCTACTATAAAGGCAAGATGATTATATAACTTTGCAGGTCATCAAAAGAGTATACATTGGAAATTTGGAACACATAGAAAAGCTTCTAGTGTTTTAATCCTTCCTAATAATGTTTCCATAAAACAGCCAACCTAATGGATCTTCTATCTTCCCCATCAACTCCCTAGTGTCTAGCATGCCATAACTGGTGATGAAATACGTGTTCTCTATTCCAATGTCCCCTAGCTCATCCCTTTTTCTTGATTTGCCACCTGGGTGAAGATGAGAATAGAGAATAAAGATTGATGCCCCCTTAGTTCTGCCAAGTACTGGCTTGTTAAACTCTCCATGAGTTTAAGATGTACGTTAAGAGAATAGAAGACAATCTAAGATTTTCTCATTTTACTAGAACTCTGTGGTCTTGCAAAACAGTAATATATAATCACAGTATGCTGTGTTCGCAAATACAGATTGTAAATAACAAGTAGATCCAAGTAGAGTTGCATATTTATTGGCGCTAACTCAAGAATGCAGATCGCAAGTTCGCAACCTCTAAAAAACCAAATCACCCTAATACTTCAGATGATGGTTACCTTTCATTCAGTAAAGTCTCTCGCTCTTTCCGATCCAACGCCTCAAACCGTGGATCATGACCCCATTTCCTTTTAAATGTTTGATAGTCAGTATTGTGGTCGATATCCTGAAGATAGATGACAGGATGGCAACAAATTATAACTCTAATCAATCAAAATCTAATTTATATCATGGATTACAATTATGTAAAAGAAACTTTTGAGACTTAAATTAGAGACAGACTTAAATCAAACCTCCTTCGCCTCATCCAGTAACTGTTTGTAACCTTCAATCGCAGCCTTCTGTGCCGCTCGTTTTTCTTTGCGTTCTTCTTCAGCACGTGTCCGAACAAAATGATCAAACAGAGCTCTTCGTGCACTATAACTTGGTATTGCCTGCAAGCAGATGCAGTCACTCGTACTTGATCAACAAAAGAAAAGCTTATGAATGAGAACACGAAACTAATAGTTCTAAATTCTAATTATTGTTTTCTTTGGAGAAAAACAACTGATTTATCCAATATTCTTGTGTTATCCTTTTTCATTCTTCGCTCCTAGTACAAGGATCACTTACATACTCGATTTTAGTTTCTAGTTTAATCAAAGTACGCTCTTTGACTAATAGTTGGCATTGCCGAATGTCAATATCTGGGTGATCATACCGATCTACATAATGCTAGAGGTCTAGCAGGAGCTTTATCAATATATGCTATTATGCTTGCAAGTGAATCAACTCTCATATGATCATCAAGAGAAGTATTAAATTCTGGATTAATTTTTCCAATAACATCAAGTTTGGGTCTGACCTTAACAGATGGAAGAGCATGGCACGTTACTACCAGCTAAAGACATAGAGGATGTACCATTTTATATTTAAAACATGATTCCAACAAACCAATGGCAAGAACCCGAATCGTTACAATAAAAGAAAAAAAATAGACAACATAAACCTAGTCTACCAAACAGCCTTGGGAAATGAGGTCCAAATTAGTGTGCCATGGTCAAAGAATCTGTTCCCACCAGGGATAACCAAACGCATACCTTGCAGCCTCTTGCTCAAGGTTTGGAGACAGAGGTTTCTCACAACAAGGTCATTGACAAAGTTGGTGTCCTTTAATAAAAGACAAATTGGAGCCTTAAACAACTATACACAGAGAGAGAGAGAGAGAGACATGCAAAAATGTGTGATATAATAAAGAGTTGCTAAAACTTAAATATCTAGCAGAAAACTCTAACCAACTACTTGCTTTACTATATAAGCATCAGGTGTCCTCAACTTGTGTATTAAGAATTTCTTAATACTTTTAAGTACTACCATCCTAGCACATCATCCCATTATCATAGAAATACCATGCCTGTACTTCATTTTGCCCATAAGATAGCCAATCATACAAAGTCAGGAGATGAATCAAAATTTCCTAGTTTTCAAACACGTTAACCACCTAACACAATCCTCAATATACAAATAGGTTAAAAACACATACACAAAATATTAGTCCCAGAAACAAACTTACAGGCTTCAATTGAAACCCTCCCTCCTTCCCCTCGTTCCACATGCAACTGGTTATCATATCTAGGATGGGAGTTAGTCAATTGACTTGATGAACATTAATTTTAACCCACTATCCATGAGAATCTATAATAATGACATAACAGCAATAATGAGACAGATTAATCCAAGTAAGTCTACACACGCATTAAATAAAATGATCATCACAAACACACAAACACTATGGCATAAGTACTTGAGAAAAGAGCAAGCAAAGATTTACAGGGAGCCTGACAGACAAATAGCTTTTAGGTTTTAACCTTAAAAATTGACAAAATTTGGCCTTAGCAAACCTTAAAGCGTGGATCAAATACAAATCTTGGAAGCTCCTTCTCCCATTTCGAGAACGGGGCCACCCCACGCTCCTTGAGCATTTCCTGGATATTTCACAAATATAAAAAATAAGATTAAATACCAGCACATCAATGATAGAACTCTGAAGCAATATACCATCAAGCATGATCATTAAAGACCTTACAATAGTGGTAACATGTAAAAATTAAAAACATCATCTCTTTAAAATGCTCCAAAACAAGATCTTGTATAAGGGTCCTTATCCCTTTAATCACATTTAAAAGTTCATAAGTTTCCAGAACTATAATATGTCTCATCTTCAATCATTGAAGCCATAAAGACCATAGTTGTCATGGCTGTAGCCAGCCACCAGAATTGACATGCTGACACAGACCTGCTATATAAACAAGATTTTATATGGCATGACATGCTTTTTATATGAGTGATTTATATAGCATTTACGTGTAAGTTCACATCAAATATAAACAGGATCGTCAATAGGTAATGCCACAAAAACATTGATACATTAGGCATACAAGCTCTGGAAGAGCAAAACAAAAACATACCAGAAACATGTGAGAATAATTAGCAAAATAAAAGATACCTTAAATTGGATGGCACGCTCCTCCTTGGTTGGTCCACTATCCACATCCTCTGAATCTGAAGAGCTGTTTGATATGTTTCCATCAGCGTTGTCGTCTTTTACCTTATCTTTTCCATTCTCACTATGTGAGCCTTTTCCTACTACATCAACTGGTATAGACCCATTCAATTCAGATGGCATTGCTCCAGCCGAGGCTTGGTGTTGTATAGAGGTAGCAGGCGCTGTTGAATCTTGCAGTTTCTTTTTTATCAGATCCAGTGCAGATGATGATACAGGTACAACTGATGCTCCAAGGGATATGGCATCACGACCACCTGTGTTAATAGCAGGGGCACTCAAGCTTAAAGGAACAGATCCTTTTTCAGTTAAAGTAGTAGCACTTGGCACTGACATTGATTGTTCTTTCAAAACATCACTTTCCTGCTTCTTTCTCAACTCAGTCACATCTGCCGGTATTTGCCAACTGCTCAACTGACCAATGCAGACAGATTTACTTTATCATTGCAAATAAAACTTTGAAACTGATTTACATGTCAAACCCAGAAATAATGGAAGTCAACTTGATAACCAACAGACTGAAAGTAATTGCTTAAGTATTGCCACCTAGAATGACCCGTACATGTGTTCCAATTTGTTACAATTCAAAGATTCAACACTTGTGTAATTAATATATGAATCATATCATCAGCCCATTGAGCTCAAACCACTGAAAGTAAAGCTCTACTTGGAAAGAGTCAACAATTTGTAAGAATATATGCTTTGCGGTTGAACTATCAGCAAATGCAAAAATAATTTAATAATCTAACCGTAAGCCTACAGCAGTAAGTGCAACATATAACAAACCATCAATCATTCGCAACAAAACTCTACTTAGATTTCAACAACAGAATATCAAAGTCAATAGTTTGTAAGAATATATGATTTGCTAGTTGAACCATCGCCAAACGCGAAAATAGTTCATTAATCTAAAGGTTAGCTTACAGTAGTAAGTGCAACATGTAACAGACCATCAATCATGCCCCGACTTGCTAAGCAAAAAACTCCATACAGCAAAAACAGAATCAATCTTTAAAATTCAGATAAGTTTCTTTCTTTCCCATATTCAGATGACAGTCAAAATTGGAGTACATAACAGCTAGCAACTCTCTGTACTTAAGCAACAATCATGGAACAAAATGCCGAAGACAGAAAGTAAACGAGTAGATCACACCAAGAACAAGATAAGCATCTTAGTACACTTCAACCTACACAATAGCATAAGTACAACAGCCAAATCCAAGCAGTCAGCCAAGCAAATCAAGCCAATCAGAACCCATCATGCGACATGATTCCACTAGGGACAGACCAAGACAAGCCAGGAGATTCCATCGAGCAATTTGCCAATTAAAGTTCCATCACAATACTCGGGACCAGGCAAATAGTGTGAGTCCACCCATCCTCGATCAATCCTGATAAACATCAAAAGATAACCCCCTCAGTTTCGGGTTGCTCCACCTACCTACACTTGAGTTCCCTCCTAAGATAGAGCAAAGGGGTTATACACCCAACAAGATTACTCTTCAGGAGCAACCAACCAAAAAAAGAAAACTCCTCAAATATAAGAAAGATGATGTCCTCCTAAAAGAACTAAGGGGCCGTTTGTTTTGAACATAAAGGTCTTAATGGCATGTATGGCTTATTAGGTAAGCCATATAAGAGTGTTTCTTTATAGCTTAATGATTAAGGTAATGACCTACTCGTGTAGCTAGAGGGTGTGAGCTTTTTCTACTCAGTTTTACTTTTTCCAATCATGCCATCTCTATCAAAGTAATCGTCCTCTCATGAGATGGATGCTCTCTCCATTTCCAATACTACAGTTGCTGTCCCATGCCTCTTCTTCCCTCCTCCCGTTCCTCCATATTGCTGTTACTCCAGTTTGCTTCGGTGAAGTTACCAGAAAAATCATCCTTAGGCTTGATTTGCTTCGGTAAAGTTAGCAAAGGTTTTCTTTTTCTTGTTGTACATCTGGTGACCTTTTGAAGGTAAAGGAATATCTTATCCATATCAAAGATCAACACTCTCTCCATCCTTTTTCTTGTTATGCACTCTACCTCTTTGATGAAAATCTGGTCATAAAATGTTGTTCTTGGACAGCAATTTTAAATGGATATGGTAGGCGTCAGAGACAGGAAGCCTGTGTTGTGTAAGTAAAATGATGAACATGTGAACGAGTGAAGTATTTGGTATTCTTGGGTGACTTATCATCAAAGAGTGCTTCTGCAAGGGAAACGTTGTGAAGCAGATAAGTTGTTTGAAGAAGGGAATGATTCAAGGTGTGAAATGAGGTGTTTGATTTGATTAATGGCTGCCATGACGTCTGGTGTGTCACCCAAGGCTTGTGGATGATGGTGATGATGATTCTATTGAATTGGGTTGCTCCTAGTCTCTAATTATGTCATTTAATTCAATAATTAAGTTTGATAAAAGTTTTTTTATTCTAAACATTGTTTAAATTGATAACTTATACAGTTTATAATCAACCATTCTGCACATTTATCAAACAGTTATGTTAATTGGTGCTTATTATAAAATAAGGGGTAAAATAGTCATTTATGACATTCAGATCGTTTATTCAGCACAACAAACAAACAAGGTACCTCAATCTATACAGACAGATTAATCCATACAATCAACTTTATCCATATGGGACTTAATGAAAAACCAACCAAACAACCCCTAAGTACTCCATTCAAATTCCCCTCCTAAATGGCATCATAAACCCCACAAGACTACTCTTAAAGCAATAAACAGGAGCTCCTCAAACATAAGAAAGATGATCTCCGCTCCAGGAAAAGTTTAGATCATCGTTCCATTCAAATTCTCTACCTGCTGCCTGCTGTTTTTTCAAAGATCTTTCTTGAAAACAACCTACAGCAGCTAACAAAATAACAGCAAGAAGAAGCAAAAATGAACTGCTTTTAAAACACCCTAAACTTGCCAAAAAGCTACAACTTAACCCCTCATATATCAGTCAGCCACTCAGTTAGCTATAAGTAGACCCTCAACTTTCAGCTGCTAGCAATCTAAACTTATTTTTTAGTTACACAAGAATCCCTAATTTTAGAGTATAAGCGACAGAAAACCCCACATGTAAAAAAAAACACTGGTGCACACTTTTCGATTAACGACAAGCGGCACCCCAAAGTTTAGCCAAACGGCAATCAATGCCCTACAGTTGCAGTCATTTACAGACTGCACGTTCACAATCAGAGAAGAAAACTTCAATCTTACAAACTGAGCCACCATTAAAAGTCAGACAACAAACCAAACAAGCCTCTAAACAGCAGGTTCGACCAGTCTTGCGAAGATTATCCAACCCCAATGAGGGACCAAAATGTGATGAGTGCTGCTAAAATAGTAAAGCTGCACAGTAGTTACAATAAAGTAAAGAAGTAGGATAGTAATTGAATCAAAAATGGTTTGGTCCATACTCCTTCAGCACATCACAGACCTCCAGCGATAATGGATGTTGACAACTAGGACTAAACAGACAAATCACAGGAACTTAAATCACCTCTACAGAAGATGGCAATGGTTTTATAGGTTCTGCGATGGTAATGCATGTGTCTATGACAAGCAACAGAGGCAGAAACATAAGAAGATGCAAATTCTGGAAGTAATACAATTCCCAGCTACAATGCCATGACAATACGTGTAAAATTAACTCCAAAATAGAGCTCAAGTCACCTTGGTTTTAGCATTGTAGTAATATCTTTTGCCATCATTTGTGGTGACTAAGGACCAGTCTGTGCCAGCACACTTCTCCCTGAACAAAAACAAAGAAATTAAGAAAGCTAAAGGCTACATTAGGTTATTCAAAATCCTATTAAATATATAAAGATTGGAAAAGTTAGGGTTCTGAGTTCTGACAGCATAGACCAAGAGAGAACCCCATACATGGAGTACACAAGAAAAATAAAGTTACAAAGTTGTCTCCATTTCCTTCCTCAACCAAAGAAAAAGAAGCAAACTTAAACCATACAAATAGGTGTACAAAGCTAAATTGTTTTCTTGGACTACAAAAAACGGTACTCAACTCCTTTAAAACCATCCCCATGATCAAACAGTCAGCTTATTTCAATCATGCACAGGTGCACCATATCTCATTTCCATGTTTCTTCAGATGCCAGAAAGAATTGAAGTAAGAGCTGAAAATGTGATTGAGAAATGGGCTTTTGAAACTCGATTTGTCGCAATAAGAGGTATTAGTCACATGTTTGAAAATAGGCAACTTAATCAAAAATAATTACAGAAAACTGGGATAAACACAATGGTTTGTTAGCACTACATAACTTTTCAACTTCATGATGAGCAATATAGCTTTTGCAGGAATAGCACTCGAGATCAATATCGAGAGTATATGCCTAACCACATAGAGGAAAGAGCATTTTCACAAATTCAAAACCACACTCGCTCAGTTTGACAACTAAACATGGCTAAGGCTGACAAAGGGAACAAAAAGTATCCAACTGAAGTATGCGAAACACTCACCATGAAACTGGAGTCGGCTGTGCATAAACTTTATCAGGCTGCCAACAGACAAATGAAAAGGAGAAATAAACAAAATTAGTTCAATTGGGAAAGGTACACGAATTATGAAAGAATAAAATTACTACGATGATGCTAATAAAGACAAGAGTCGGTAACAACATACATTTGAAACACCAAATTAAAGAAAAACTTCCCACTATACCTACTTTAAACAAATTCGTATTACTAGTTGAATGGGCAATTCAACCTTTCCCCTAATAACTTGAGCATCAACCTAACCCAACCTGAGTGCATTACGCCATTACCCAAAAAGAAACAAATACCAAAATGAAGCAACATACACACAAACAAATGGCTACTTACGTAGTTACATTTTCAACTTAGATAAGCCAAATTATTCGTTTACCTAATATGCATTGACCACATAAATAAGCATCTAAAAAGATCTAGGTCAGCCATGTAGATGAGACAGCAAACCATAAGTGTTCAGAAGAAACCAACAAAGGGGCAGTACAAAATCAAACGATGAAATAATATACTTCCATATAGAATTTTGATATATAACACAATAAATTTGACAAATAAACAACCTGTGCAAGACCAAGCACATCAAGTATCTCATTTTCAGTATTCCCCTCAACATGAAACATAAGTGTAAAACCAACAAGATTTCTCATCAATAACTTTAACCGCACATGAGAAGTGTTTAACACGTGTAGAGTACATTTATCGAGAACATCATAGACTGTACCAAATTTTCTGTATTAGTATATGCGTATTGAGCTCAAATACAGTTCCAAGGTTCGAGTATTTTTTGTGTTATGAACAGAGAACAGTCAATATGACACTATGTACCTCTCCTTTAAAACCAACAGGTTTTTGGTAAGTAGATTGTCCGGTCACGGCATTATAATAGTATACAGTTCCTGTTTCAGTCCTGTGGGCTGACCATGCATCCAACTGCTCAATGGCAACTAATTCTTCTTTGACACCAACAGCATTTGCATGCTTGTTATTGTCTGCAAAACCCAAACATAAGTAAAAGCTCAACTCCAGCATATTTAGTTCAGGATATCGCAATATTCACACATACCAGTCCCTGGAGGTAATTCATGTGGTATCCCTGAACCAACTAATGGCATGCTGTCAGAGACTGCAGAAGATATAGAGGCCACACCAGGAACTCCAATTGAAGAACCAGGAGGCTGAGCATCAGATGGTGGAACCGCAGAGAGTGGAATGCGGTGAGATGGCAAAGAAAAGGATCCAGGAAAAGCAGGATATGGGAAAAGTGGAGGTCTTGGCAAGCCACCAATTGGTGCAGGCTGAAGCCAAACTCCCTGAGGAGGGGCGACCATATGAGGATTAGAAGCATAAGAACCATAAATTGGTTGCTGAGGAGATGAATTAGCTTGAACAGGAGTAGCTGGCATCATAGATCCTGGACGCAGAGAAGATGACGAGGAAGTCACGGCTATAGAGGGAATAGGGGTATTGGCAGGGGAGGGTACCGGAGATCTTCCCGGTCCACCGGATGTTACAGGTATTCTTGGCGCACCTGCAGGCATTTGAAAAGGTGGTCCGGATGGCATCCAGAATGCTGGTGAAGCAAAGTTAGAATTTGTAGATGTGCCACCCAAGGTTGAATGAGCATGGTGTGAAACAGAATGAGGGATAGATGAAGCAGATGCATTGGGCCCTTGGGCGACATGGCCTATAGCTTTCTGTTACAAATAGATTAACCATCATAATTAGGTCTCCATATGAAGCTTGTTGAAAAAACAATTAGCTTCTTACTATAACATTAAGAATATAATCAATTAAAAATGAACAATAAGCTTCCTGCAGCATCATTAAGAATATAATCTATTAATCATTAACTATGAATCAGCCTGTTTCCCAACAGAAAAGGAGGTACATTCTGGCATTTGAGTAAATCAACTTTTGGTTATATTTGATTATCAGCATAAGACTAACACAAATAATTAAATAGTAGCATTCAATTAAATTTATTCATATCCAACTTGAGTTGAAAGTAAGTTCAATTGCATCAAATGTCAAACTAGGTTCATTCTAAATAAAGCAGCAACCAGTAAGTAACAAGCCTCATGGTTACCTTTAAAAACTAACAACTATACATTTCCATGTTTATCGTTTTGCCACTGAACATGTGAAACATGCATAAAGTATTCACACCCACAAACACTTGCATAGCCAATATCCAAATGCATACATGTTGAAGCATTCTCCATTTGGGTGAAATAAAGAATGAAAGCATTGTGAGCAACGTGAGGAACTACCAGGGACTTAGCACCTTAGACAACCAGGAAACTGTTTGCAAAAACATGCACCAGTAGAGTAGTTTCTAGTCCTCCAAAATACCTTTTGACCAAACCCAATTAGAGAAAAGCCTTGTATCAAACTGTAAGAAATGCGCCTTTTTGAAGCTAAACATGAGCCATAAAAGAAATTCCCGAAGGCCCCAACAGTTGGTCGTTGTCCTTAGCTTCCCACTTTTTACTCAACTACATGCATTACAAACTGAACCCATGCCCAACGAGTGTAAAACTAGCATAATAGCAACAACAAAAAAACATCTAATCCCAATAGAACAGTTAAAGCCTTCACTTATCACCTATATCGAATCAGAAAGGCAGTCTTTATTAATACCCAACATCCCAAAGTCCATAGTCTTGTGCTACAGCATTTGTCTGCATGGCAGCCATGCACTACATGTTTAGACCAAAGAAAACACAGCCACAATTATAATGTGGAAAAATAATGATCATAACCTCCATAAACATTTACTACATCAGGAGAAACTTCCACATAACCTATGCTTATGCCAGTCTCAGCCTCTCAGGTGTAAAAGGGTGAGTTAGTCATGCCAGCAAACAACTTAAAGAATAAAACTCAAGGAGATGCACATACAGATGGTACAGACTGATCCTTCTGCAGCAACTGGTGATGTCCATTATACGAAAAATTAGCAGCATTGGATGAGGCTTCTCTTGGAACAGCCACAGGTGAAGGTGGTGGCATGACCTGCGTAGTCATTCCTCGTAAAAATTGACTGGGATGCAACTGCCCAGGAACAGGAGGTTGCAAGGATGTAGCAGATGGTGAGACATTCTTTCGCGCTTCAGGTTGTGCTGAGGCAACTGCCTGACAAGGGCCAGCAGAAGACATCACGAAGTTGCAAAGCATTTTAAAAAAATGTAAGCACTAGTCTCCAAAACGAAAAGGTGAACAAGATCATTGATTTTAGTGAGCTTACTAATATCAGGGCCTTTATGGATTGGGAAAAGCTTGAAGTTTAATTTCAGGAATGAGCAACCTAAAAACTACAATAGAGCAGTGACATCTCCATCACATATAATGTAGTACAAAGCACAAACATACAGCGTTTCACACTATAAATTGATAAAATGTTCAGTTCTGGTTCTCTGCCGTAAGCTGTTGTCAATATGAAAAAATTAGTTTATTCTGCCACATGCCCACATGGTAAACATCGTAAGGGGTTCATATTTGAAACAAAGTTTTCTTCACCTTTCAAACCCACTTGTCAACTAAAATTCTAATCTATGTCACCTTATATACATAACATATGCTCTAATTGCTCTCCCAAAATGGTCATGACAACCTCGACGTTCGAATCTATTACTTGATCAGTGTTCCTGCTTATTGATTGGCAACCAAATATAATGAAGGTAGAAAAAAAGACACAAAAAAACCTTGGGCGAACACTATCTCAATAGCCACTCGAAGGTGGATCACTACACAAAATGACAGTTGAGCATTTTTATGACAGTCTTGCTTAAATACGATTTTGGTATTTGAGCGAGAAGAAAATTGAGGCAAACAACGCTTTTGTAACTCAATCCCATGCTTACCATTCCTGAACGGATTGACTGGCCACCAGATAATGCAATCTCTGGTTGTGAAATATTATATGAAAATGAAGGACCGGAACTAGTAGAGACGCCAGGAACAGAAGGTTTAGGAAATGACGAAGAGCCTGGTGAGTTTATCATAGCCTGCAGTTATAACCAAAATTAGCTGAATATATGCAAAAAAAAAGTTTGCAACAATTTGATAACAATATTTGGGATAATGAAGTATTTGATTAGAACATTTCAGCAAGCAGGTAAAAGTGATAGGTTGCAAAGGGATCCACTAACAGTGCTTGACGATGATTGACGAGGGCTCTCAGAAGTTGTATCAGCATTTGGAGGCACGTTGTACGAAAATGAAGGGGTGGATGCAACATAACCATGTGAATTAGCACGGTTTTCTGTGTCAGAGTCATGCATTGAATCAGTGCTGACAGTGTCTCCATCCTTTAAGGTAGATTTACTAACAATGGAAGCACATGAAACAGCTGGAGTCGTAGGTGAAGAAGATTTTCCTTCAACTGGCGGGTCAGAGCCAGACACTTGAGATGTTGAGGTCTGCACTTCCTTAGGCAACCAGGCAGGTGGTTCCATTATCTGTCTGCAAAATGAAATGTGGAAAAGAAATAACACCAGGAGTCATCAAATTTTGTTTTTCTAAAGCAACTAAAATTACTGTCTCCAAGTTAAGTGTAATGGTCAACCCATTCTGACCAAATGGACATTTTAATTAAGGGTGGTGAGAACAATAGCAAAGTTGGCATTTTCCAAGTCTCACAGATTCACTTAGCATCCCCATTTAAGCCGATTACATCATACGGTTATCTAGATAATGTTTAGGAGCAAAGCGTGATGCTTGAATGTACCAATCAATCATTACTACCATATCCTATTTATTCTTTCATAAAGCCAGATTATTAGCTGTGAACTATGGTTGTCACTTGTCAATTTAATTAGGATTGTAATTTGTGAGTATAGTCGTCGCGGACCTGAGGTGGCCCCAGGATGTAGCAAACCAGTAGGTTGCCAAATTGACAAAACATAACATAGTCCTTACAACAACCAATATGCAATTTACATGTTATTTACTTCAAATTCCTTCCGACAATAATCAAAAAATACGCAATACAGCCAAACACAATCATATCATCATTAAAGCATTAAAGCATTAACATTTAACATTAGAAATCACAATATGCAACAAATGCCATATAGATATAACATCAAGTGCTAATTTATCCTCAAAAAACAAAAATGTAGTATACTGATTAGAAATTTGATATTTAAAAGTTACCAGCACCAGTTACATATAACACCTTCTTAAAACAATCAGTCTATTACTATACATCGTTGATAATATAGTTGCTTATTTCTTTGATCATAAACAGTGACAGCATTCTGAGTGAGAACCTTCAAGAAAATCATTTCAAAATCTTAAACAGAGACCACGAAACAGTGAAGTATTTACTTCGAAATCCATTCAACGATATCAATCCTCGCATAATGGAAGTATCAGAAATCCTTAAAAGTATGAATTTTACGTAAGATCCTTTAACAAATACTTCCATTAATCTATTAAGAATTTCAAAATCGTAACATAAACCGAAACTTGTTACATTCTTAATAAGATACTGTAGAGAATTGTACTCCTGAATTGCAAACGAACCTGTGTTGTAATACGAGCCGGCAGAAGTTCGAAGTCGAAAAGCGAAGGTCCAGGCGACAATGGTGGAATAGACAATGAAGCAGACGGCGGAGCACCACCGGCGACGGGCGGACGCACGGTGGGGGTTTTCGGGCTTCTGTGTTGACGATTCAATTAGGGCTTTCTTTCTTTTTTTTTACCACTATCTTCTAAACCCATATTCGCTTTCTTGGGGTGGTCCACGTAGGCTTATGGCTCCGGTTCGGGTTTTTATTGACCCGGTCCGACCGGGTCATCGTGTTCGGGTTCGGAATCCTTTTGCAGTGACTTGCAATTTTGGTCCCTCTGATTTAATAGGTTTTCTTTTTGGTCTTGATCCTTACAAAAATGCATGCTTTGATTCTTTCACGACCGCCGAAAGTTAGATCCATCGGTTAACTTCCTTATGTGTCTTGCATAAATTCTTCTTTGAACGGCAGATAACTCACGCACACGTCCTGACACAAGGTCGACGAGTTATCTAGGATCCATACGGACACCCGACTAATCATCGGGGACCATGGACCGACCCGAAATCCGACTCATGGTCAGGGTATCGCCACATGCTCACCCTATGAATCGAACCCAGGTAGACAAGAATGCCATTCACTATCTCTTCCGATGATGTTACCGACCACTAGGCTACTAATGCTTTTACGTGTCTTGCATAAATTAGTTGTACTTTATCTACACAGAATATGAGATGGTAACAATATGTACTAATAGTTTTTTTAGTTTACCCTCATATATCAAAATCAAATGATTACTTTTTACTCTCATCTGGAAGGTCTTCCGTAGCACAAAAGGGTTGAACCCTCAACCTTTCACTGTCACATCAGCGTCACATCGGCTTTTCACTTTCCTATCCTTAGACCCTTACCAACCTTTCAAATCTCGTACCACCAACCTATTATACCTTCATACTATTACCCTTTTTTTATTTTAAATATATATAGAAGGGAGAGAAAGAAGATAGAGAACGGGAGAGAGCTACGGTTTGGACGGGTTCGTGAATCCTTCACCGAAAACCTGTGGCTTGAACCCGCTAGGGGCGTACCACATGCGGGCTTGGAAGCCGCTGAGGTGGCAGTGAACCCGTCTACGTACCCGCTTGTGGTACGATTGGCCTAAGGCAAATGAGGGAGTTAAAAAATGAAATTTAACTTTCATAAATGAAAAGGATGAAAACCAACATTTTTGTATATTGTGTGGGTTTTCTTGCAATAAAGATGTTATAAGGACTAAAACCAAAAAAAAAAATAACCAGGCGAACCAAAATTGCAATTTACTTGTTTTTCTATTACAAGTATTTGAGACAAAATAATCATAAATAGTTTGAAGCAAATTAATTAAAATAAAAGAATGATTTGGTTAAAAGAAAATAATAATCCTTTTCTGCCTAAGTATGTTTGAAATTTGAAATAATTAATCAAAAACTTATCTCAAACCATCAATATTAATAGCATCACAAATCCAAGTGGAATCAACTAGGCTCGTTAATGCCAACAGGCTTGTAGTCCATCGACATTTGGAGTGGTGTTAAGGTGTCCTTGTGAACAGTAGAATAGTTTTATGAGTAGATTTTAAGAGTAGTTTAGTTGGATGGGTGTGTAATTTGTCGTTAAAAAAAGAAAAAAAAAACTAGGCTCATTAATTGATACTCTTTGTTTTTGTTTCATTGAAAAAATATATTTATTTGAAATAAAACAAAAGTGAAATAAAATTAAGTTCATTTAAGGTCATCCACAGCCATATCACTCAATACCAGCTGCCACATCAGCTTTACCACCACCTTACCAC
>LUCG01148934.1:0-12158 GCA_001633085.1 Carthamus tinctorius
AACGAATATGGACCGTTGGAGTACGAACTTGGAGCACCAGCTCGAGCCTACGCGAAATGGGCTGCACAAATGGCCGTGGGTCTAGGCACCGGGGTCCCGTGGGTCATGTGCAAGCAAGATGATGCCCCTGATCCAGTTGTAAGTGCACCATTTTGACTTTTTTTGACCCCATGTGTATTTATGTCAAGCACATGACCAATTTGACTTTTTTTGAATTTTAATTAACTAATAACAATTGGATCTTGTTTTTTTTTTTTAATTTACAGATCAACACTTGTAACGGTTTTTATTGTGATTATTTCTCTCCCAATAAAAATTACAAACCGAAAATGTGGACCGAAGCTTGGACAGGATGGTAATTTCACGTTGTTCTTCGTTAAAAATACGTTTTTTTAGCATTTTTTTTGGTTGATTTATTCTTTATATAATGATGAAAAATGTAGGTTTACGGAGTTTGGAGGTGCGGTTCCTTACAGACCAGCCGAAGACTTGGCTTATTCGGTTGCTAAGTTTATTCAGGGTGGTGGATCTTTTATAAATTATTATATGGTAAGTTTATTTGTTACGGGTGGGGCTCACATGAGACCACACAATAATACTGAAACTTCACAGCAAAACATTGTGAAGGTACAAAAACACTTAATTTTAATAGTAAAAATACTACGAAGGTTTACCTTCAGTGTGTTTTGCTGTGAAGGTTCAGTGTTATTTAGGTTGTCTCACGGAAGTTTGTAGTTGTGTTATAAGTTTATTTCCTATATTGTCCTTTGCTCGATAAATGTCGTATAAGCTTTGTTCTTTTATTGTATTTTGACAGTATCACGGAGGAACCAATTTTGGTCGGACTGCAGGTGGCCCGTTTATCGCCACAAGCTATGACTATGATGCCCCTCTTGATGAATTTGGTATGACTATTCTACCCCTCTTGATGCATGCTTATGGTGTTTCCTAGTGAAAACTTAAATGTGTAATCGTGGTCGAATATGGTACTCTCTATCCCAAACTAAATATCCACAGTAAGAAAGGTGTACGGTTTTAGAAATATGTGATTATTATAATTTCTAATTCACTAAGTGACAATTTTACCCTTGATAATAGGGTAGTAGATGCTTATCTTTGGAGAAACTAAAATAGAAATATCGACACTTGGTTTAGGATGTATGAAGTATTTAAAGCATTTTTTTGGGGTCAATTTGTCACATCATGGATGGATACGTATGTCACTTCGCTAAAAGGGTAAATTTGGAAAAGAACTCGCTATCGTTTTCATTCGCATCATATCACCTTTTACACACATAGTGATTAGTGGTTAAGGTGCAAGTTGATTTATGCATACTACTTTTAAGACAAGAAAAATCCGAGTTTCTACTATCATGTCCCATGAAAACGACAATAATTTGTGTATTGGAAAGTTCTAAAGTCAAAAGTATGTATTTTTCCAATTATCGTCATTACAAGTCAACTGAAGCCATCGGAATTTCACCGACAAGATTCTTTTATTTTGTCATTATCAACAAATGGGTGACCTTCATTTGAGAACTCATAAAACTATGATAACCTTGAGAGCCGCCGGTGCATCATGTGCTATTTCATATGATATTTTTTCCATCTACAACTTGGATTTAGTGTATTGATCAACACACACACACACATATTTGTTTCACAATGTGGTTTTGTCAATGTCTTTGTGAAACACTAAATACATCTAAAAGGTTTCACATGTTGAAGTGAATACATACTATGGTGCTTGGTTCATTTTAGGGAATGAGAATGAAAATGAAAATGGGAATGCAGGAGAATGGGAATAGAAATGAGCATTGCATTGATGCTGCTTGGTTAACACAATATAATCAATGAAAAATTGTTTCATATTAGAAGAATATGTTCCTCCAACTTGAAAATAGAAAAGATGTTCCATTTAACATCAAGAGATGGAACTACATATGGGAAAAAAAGAAAAGAGCAGAAATGAAATTTTCATTCCCCCCAATTTGGTCAGGAATGGAAATTAATGGATCTACAGGAATGATTCCATTATATAATATCAGACCAAGCAACAGTTTTCATTATTATTCCCATTCCTTACCCTGCAATACCCCCAACCAAGCGCCCCCTAAATCTAAGTTTCACATTTTACCCTTAATACATCTAAAAAGTTTTTAGATGTATTTTGTGTTTCCAAAATACATCTAAAACTTTCACATTTTACCCTTAATAAACATATTAAATTCCAACCGTAGATTGAAAAACTCATGTGAAACAATACCTTACCATAATAGTTATCACAATATATCAGGTTCTCAAACGATTAAGCCTCATCAACTAACATCATCTCTAAAAGAAAACTTGAAATTTTTGTTTCCCTATGTAACATTAGTTACTAAATTTGCATAATTTTATAGGACTAAAACGTGAAGCGAAGTGGGGACATCTTAAAGATTTGCATAGAGCGATAAAACTATGCGAGCCCGCGTTAGTAAATGGCGATCCCACCATTGTCACACTTGGAAACTATCAAAGGGTTGGATTTTTATTCATTATATTGATAGGTATGGGATCATGTGAGATGTGCCATTTTTGGTGAGAACTGAGAAGTGTGAGAAGTGCTTTTAAACCGTTGATCACTTTCAGTCAAATACTCTCCCATGAATTGCGGCTTAAAAAGGAATTGATCTGGTGCATCTTGGTGCATATCATCCTAATGTTCGTTGATTTCTCATCCAACGCTTGATAACCATTTCTCACGCTTCTCACCAAATTTGGCACTTCTCACTGGAACCCAACCCGATATTGATATACAATAACTTCATCTCGTATTAGCATCGGACCCCACCTCTTATATTCGTCGTTTTGATACATAGGCATATGTTTATAATTACAAAGCCGGAGGGTGCGCTGCTTTCCTTTCAAATAATGACAGGGCGGCTTATGCGACGGTGAGCTTCAGGAACCAACGTTACAATTTGCCGCCATGGTCTATCAGTATCCTCCCGGATTGCAAGAACACCGTTTATAATACGGCAAGGGTGAGAAAAGATTATAAAGATGTTTGTTATTTTTGTCTAAATTTTTTATGAATAGCAAAACACACACACATGTGTGTTTAAAAACATGTTTAAGCGACATTTTTTGGCCTAAAAAGGCTACGACAAAATTGGTTTTACAGGATGCTTAAAAATAAGCGTCCTAATAAAATATTTTATAGGACTTAAGTTTATAGGACCAAACCAAAAAGAGCCTTCTCTAAAAGTGTTACAATATGTTTATAGGATGGTTTTAAGCGTTTTAACAAGTTTTTTAGGATGTGTTTAAAAGAAAGTGTCGTATTAGCTATTTTATACGAACACTATCTGAAAAAGTGTCCTATAAAAAGATGGGTTTATAGGACACTTCACAAAAGTGTCCTATAAGATAGCTAATAAGACAATTTATTTTAAAAAGCATTCTAAAAAGCTTGTTAAAACTCCCAAAAATTGTCCTATAAACCTATTGTTATGCTTTTATTTGAGATGCTTGCTTTATAGTTTGGTCCTATTAACTTATATTCTATAAAGTATTCTATTAGAACGCTTAGACATTCAGGGTGTCCTATAAAGCCAATTTTGTTGTAGCGAAAATCAGGGTGTCGTGCGCCTAAAACAGAGACCCTGTTGCAAAAGTTATGCGCGTTTAAGCGTGACACCTCCTATTGGTTATTTAACAAAATATCCTGTAAATAAATCGGTGAAGATGCCTAACTATGAATACGATCAATAGGTGGGTGCACAAACCGCGTTGATGAAGATGACCTCTGAAGGGAACGGATTTGCTTGGCAATCATACAATGATCAAACGGAATCGTATGACGACAACTCGTTTACAACAGTCGGCTTATTGGAGCAACTTAATGTCACTAGAGATTCTTCGGATTATTTGTGGTACATGACAGAGTAAGTACAACATTTGCTTGTTCTTCAATAAGGGTTTAACGAGCTTAATGGGATTCACAACTTATTCTTTCCGCTATACATGATTGTTTGGTAGTGGCTTAATTATATTATATAGATAGTGGCTTATTCAGTGAGCTTCTAGGGGTGAGCTTTATGCAGAAAGCCAAGTTTTTTCCAAACCTGCCCCTCCTAATTAAAAAACACATTTCTTCCATCTGTGGAAGACTCTTCCAAATTTTATTAAGACAAATTAATCTATAGAGACAACCTTATCCATACGTGAATGTTCGGTAGTGGCTTAATGATATAGAAAGTGGCTTATTCATTAAGCTTCTAAAAGAGTTATGCATATATATTACTAGCATATGGGCTTATTGTGATTTCATCTACTCAGTGTCAAGATTGGAATGAACGAGGGTTTCGTGAGAAGTGGGAAGTGGCCTACGCTTACGATCCAATCGGCTGGTCATGCGTTGCATGTTTTCATCAACGGTCAATTATCAGGTCAGGACTTTCGAAAGAAGAACACGATTTTTTTAGGTCATTAGGTGATTACTTCATGGAAATAGACTGTCTAACTCTTTGGGGTAGAGGGCAGGTCTACGTAAATCTTACCCTTGATAGGTCCCACCTCTGGGTGGGATATTTGTGTGTTTGTTTATTGGGAAAACTTGTAGGGTTCTTTATATGACACAATTTGCTATTTTTTTTATAGGAACTGTCTATGGAAGTCAATCAAATCCAAAAGTAACTTTTAATAAGCCCGTAAATCTAAGACCTGGTTTGAACAAGATTTCGCTACTAAGCGCTGCTGTTGGTCTCCCGGTATGCTCTCTCTCTCTCTCTCTCTCTCTCTCTCTCTCTCTATACACACACACACATATACACGCTAATAGCCGTTCATTTGTACGGTATGCACATGTGCATACAAGTGCTCTAGTATGCACAAGTGCATAACATTCACACGTGCATAGAAACCAGGAAGCTTCTTCAGTTACTTGTATCCACATGTGCATACCGTATGAATGAATGATAATTTGGGCGTTCCTTAGTTTTTTACTTTTTGGGGGTTTTTCTCGTGAACCTCACTCTATACATACACACAATACATACATGTGGGTTATGGTGACTTATGGTTCTCTTATTTGATTTGGTAGAATATTGGTAAGCATTTTGAGACATGGAATACCGGTGTTCTTGGCCCAGTCACACTATATGGTCTCAATGAAGGAAAGAGAGATTTGACATGGCAAAAATGGTCTTATAAGGTTTGTCCTCTAGAAACTTTCCGTTATATGAGCCTCGTGCAAGTTCTTTTGTTTGTTTGCCCTTTCCTTTTGCACACCTTGCACAAGTTAGGGATCTTCATGGAAACAACCGTTCTACTTTTTAAAGTAGAGGTCAAGTCTGCATTTGAGTGGGCTTATTGGGTTTGTTTGATTTGGTATTTAAATAAATGGGATCTATGATCACTTCTTTATTGTCAACTGAAATCCTGTAATCAGAAATGGAAATGTTGAATGCTAAATGCAAAATGGCATAAGTGACTTAGTTCTTTCTTGAACTTTGAATGTCTCACCAGGTTGGCCTTAAAGGCGAAATTCTAAGTCTTCACTCGCTCATGGGTAGCTCTTCCGTTGACTGGATTCAAGGCTCATTTGTGTCTCAAAGACAACCGTTAACATGGTATAAGGTAATTTCCATTTCATGCTATCAAGATTTCTTGAAATCATGTTACATTACACCAAACCTTGTACTTCATACTTCCTTCGTCCCATGAAAATTGCAACATTTGACTTTTTGTTAAATGACCCTGAAGGGTATCTAAACTCGTAAGACCTCGGGTTTGTTCCCATGAGGTCACAAGTTGAAGTCCCTTCAGGGTCACTGAAGGGTTTACCTAACAGTTAACTTCAAGACCCCATGGGATTAGTCGAGGTGTGCACAAGTTGTGCATACCTCGACACCCACATTGTATGTATCTTTTGGTAACTTTTCCCAAGATAGTTTTTCAGGAAATTGCAATTTTTAGGGGACATCCCAAAAGGGAAAGTGTTACTTGAATTGATATGTGTTATTTATGTCTCAAGGCTATGTTCAATGCTCCGGGCGGGAACGAACCTTTGGCTTTGGACATGAGTAGCATGGGCAAAGGTCAAATATGGATAAACGGGCAAAGCATTGGACGTTATTGGCCCGCATACAAGGCATCGGGTTCTTGTAGCACTTGTAGTTATGCTGGCTATTTTAGCGAGAAAAAATGCCTAAGTAAATGCGGGGAAGCTTCGCAGAAATGGTAAGAAAGCTATCTTTTTGTCGAATCTTTTGAGAGTCCCTATCTTTTTGTCGAATCTTTTGAGAGTCCCTCCATCCTGAATCAGTATACACTTTCAAAAGTAAGGATCTACATTCCAATATTACCCTTGATTATGAGATGGAAAAGTTCATTCCTCTCTCTAATAAGGGTAAAATTGTCATTTAGTTGATTAAAAATGATTATAATTACACATTAAGGTTTCTGAGATGATTACAATCATTACTCCTTTCCCAAAATAAGCGTAGATCTTCTAAAGTGCGCACATTCCAATTTTACCCTTAATCATGAGGTAGAGAAATTCATTATGCCCTATGGTTTTTAAGGGTAAAATAAGTGTCCACTTCCAAGAGTAAACGTCTATATTCCAATTTTACCCTTGATTATGAGATGGAGAAATTCATTACTCTCTCTATTAATAAGAGTTAAATTGTCATTTACTCGATTAAAAATGGTTATAATCACGCATCACGGTCCCTAAGATGATTACCATCATTACTCCTATAACACGTCCCAAAATAAGCGTCCACTTTCAAAAGTAAGTGTCGTACATTCCAATTTTACCTGAATCATGACATAGATAACTTCAATATGCTCTCTATTATTAAGGGTAAAATTGTCATTTATTAAAAAAAATGTAACAATTACACACTTACAAAATTGTGCCCCTTTTTCGTCGTGGACATTTCTTATGGGATCATCAACCACCCTCCATTCGGAAGCGACCTTTTTGTATTGGGATTTCTAAAAATGTATGCTTTTTTCATTGTGGACATTTCTGAATCGTGTTTCAGGTACCACGTACCACGGTCGTGGCTTAAACCCAGAGGAAACTTATTGGTCATTTTTGAAGAATTGGGAGGAATCCCATATGGGATATCATTGGTGAAAAGAGCGGTTTATAGCGTGTGTGCCGATATATACGAATGGCAACCTTCATTGATGAATTATCTAATGCAAACTTCGGGTAAAGCCACGAAACCCCTGAGGCCGAAAGCACACCTCTCGTGTAGCCCTGGCCAAAAGATTTCGTCCATCAAGTTCGCTAGTTTTGGCACCCCGCTTGGAGGTTGTGGTAGCTATCGCGAGGGTGGTTGTCATGCCCATAACTCCTATGATGCCTTCAATAAGGTACTTTGCTTCCTTTTTCTAACTATGAATCGTCGTTCTACTGTTTAAGGTAGAGGTCAAATATGCGTACATCTTATCCTGTTTGCGGGAGGGATATACAGGGGTCGTTTGGTTCAGTGATATAAAATATGAACAATCATTTGAGTACAAAGAAAACAAGAAAAACAATCTTAGACGAATTCTCTGTAATTTATCCAAAATGGAGAAACAAAATTTGAACTCTCCAAAAAATATTACATTCAACTTCACCGGTTTCTCTATTTTGGGGATTACAATATTAACTTTAGGAATTACGGTTTTTAGACGCTACAGTTTCCAATTTATGGCTATTTTCGTCCTTAGATTAATTTCTTACCTTTAAGTACAAGGGACAAAAAGAGGAAATTGCAAACCATAGGAAACGAAACTATGATAAATTGTAAATCATAAAAAAGAAAATAGCAATGAATTATACACCATAGAGATGAAAACCGTAATTTCTAAACCACTGAGGACAAAAAACACATTTTTTTAACAAGCCACATGGGCTAAAATGGTAATTTACTCTTGATTGTTTTATTAAAATATTCCATACATTTAATGAAAAAAATATTAAAGAATTATCCAAATTTCTTTTTTTTTTGTGGGAATTTATTTAGTAAAACTTTTTCTCATGGTAGATTTTCTCCAAAATCCTTTAAATCTTAGAGAATTTCATACTGTTTTCTACTTTCTCTGTTTTGGAAAAAAAAAGGATTTTGGAGGACCAGTTGAAGGGGAAAAAAATCAACCAAAATCAATTTTTTTTTTCCATTTTAAATAATTTATCAGAAAATAAATGTTATTTAATTTGATGAAAATATAATGGTTTTTGGTGTTTGAAATATTTGCAGTTATGCATTGGACAACAATCATGCACAGTACCTGTAACACCTGAGATATTTGGAGGTGATCCATGCCCAAAAGTAATGAAGAAACTTTCAGTTGAGGCCATTTGCACTTGATGATGATGATGATCTCAAAAACAAGAAAATATTGGGTTTGAATTTCATTTCAAAATTTTATAAAATTTTTACGAAAATCGCCATGACCGAATGACGGGCTTTTGCCGAAGGTGAAGTTGTACAGATATGCAACACACCGTGGTGGTTCAAAAGCATCGTTGTTTATGTATACAAACATTAAAAGAGATTGGTGTATATATACATATATAAAGTTCGTCTGCTTGTTTAGAGAGCGGGTCGAGACTCGTAATTGAGTCCACGAGCTTATTATTATTGTCGTGTTTTTGGTTTTCGTTATTCGTAGTGAAATGTAAAAGCTTCTGGCTTTCATGTCTTTTGTAGAAGCAATTTGCATTGCTTCTTTTGTCAAATGTAAAAAACACTTCAATTCAAGATGGTAATGTTTCATCAAATTTATGTTATTTATATTGTGTTCTTGAGTTTGGGAAAAGGAGAAGGGAAAACAAGTTAAAAGAAAATTGATGTTCTTGATCTGGAGAGAAAAGAAAGAAGAAAAGAAGTTATTTTGAAAAAAAAACACCCTTTGTTTTATTACAAATTGTAATTGATGGGTAAATGTGTAATTTTATAGATACTTTTGATTGATATTGTTTCTTCGTTCCGAAAGTTTTGAGACGAAAATCAACATTATCTTTTATTTTTTCTTTCTTTTCTTTACCGCTTTTATAGTGTAATATACAGTGTTGTAGCAAACGGGTTGATTGGGGGGAAGCAATAATCGAGTAGCGAGCAATCTTCCGTTATGAGTTAGCGACACAACATATAAGTGGGCGGAGTTCTGCTAATTAAACCAATGAGAAATAAAAGAAACTATTTAGCTTTATATTAAGGGGTCAATTCTCCCACAAGCCAAAACGAAAGTTATTTTTGTTCTTGGCTATCCCATACCATGATTTGGTCCTAAATTTTTGGGAAGATTGTCCGTCAAGATTCGGCCCTAAATTTTTAGGCAAAGACCGGTTAAAACTAGACCTTTTCTTTTGTTACTAAAAAATGGCAGGTCTTTTTGGGACCGCTTAAAACCGATCCTTGTTTACTGCTATCTTGAACTTAGATTTAATGCATGATCAAAATATTTCACCAAGGTAAAAATGTCTACATATGTGCTACACAAAACATGGTATTTCCATTTTGCTTATTTCGACCTTTGATGCGATTCGACAACATTTGGTTCTTCCATGTGTGCTTGTAACTGACCGTTTAAAACTGGTTATCATGGTGACACGTGCATCAAACTAATTGTCTCCTTGTTTCTACGATTAAAACTTGCATCTCTAAGCACACCAACATAACTTTATAATCAACCAAAACCATGACAGTAAACCACAAGTCGACGCAAGACATAAATGATACATTTATCCTTTGAGACATGACATGACAGAACATAAAACACCAAAATGAGTGAAACAAAAATGGATAAATTACTTAACTACCATTTTCAATTTAGAAGCTATCCATAATTCTTCCAAAACCCACCCTAAACTACTGGTCCCAAGTAAACTCCATTAAAACACATTAAATCTTAACCACAGAGTTCTGATGGCATCAAATGCATTACACATGAAAACCTAACCATAATAACAAATGGTTTGGCTGCTCATTAAGTTGGCAAATCTAATTCAAATCAAAATCTATAACAATAAGAATAACAATTAATTCTTACACTTTAGAGGAATGAAATTGATTGATCAACACAACACATAATTCTATCCAATCCATATAAGATACAAAAATCCAAAATAAACCGCTACCCACAAGTCCGATTACGGGCTCGAAAATTTTCTAACCGCAATTCTTTTTCTTCGTGTAACCAACCAAACCAAATCGAACTGAGCTCACTTCTATTCCTCACATTCGTTTCTATTTTTCAATCACTTTCTATCGAGCTTCGTTTTTCTCGGTTAGTCAGTCTATCTTCACAGATGAATAGATCTTACGCACAAACCATAGGCACGCATAGAAACCGATCGTGCCTGTTAACACAAAAAACGCAAACGAAGCAATCAACATGTACCCAACGTACAAAATCCCCGAAACAAGCTTCGTGATCTCCAATTTCGTGAAGTAGTAGAAGATCGAGTAGAGGAAAAGGTACAAAGCCGACGACCCGGCCGTCAAATAGGCCCGCCACCACCAATGGTAGTCCTCGCTACACAGTTGGAAGTAGCAAAGCACGACGGTTATCTCGGCACACGTGATGATCAAGATCACGAACACGATGAACAAAAACCCGAAAATGTAGTAAAACTGGTTCAGCCAAATCGAGGTCAAGATGAAGAAAAGCTCGATGAAAACCGCCCCAAATGGAAGAATTCCACCGATGAGAATCGAGAAAACGGGCTTCATGTACCAAGCTTGTTCGGGAACTTGTCTCGGGATTTTGTTCGTTTTTACGGGATCTTCGAGGGCGGGTTTCTTGAAGCCCAAGTAACCGCCCACGAAGACCAGGGGGACCGAGATCCCGAACCATAGGCAAACGAGCGCGATCATGGTGCCGAAGGGTACCGCCCCGGAGGATTTCTCGCCCCAAATTAACGCGTTTAGAACGAAGAAAATGGCGAATAGGATTCCGGGAAACATGAAGGCTGTTTTCAACGTGGTCTTTTTCCAATCGGTGCCTTTGAACGTTTTGTGTAAGCGGGCGGAGGAATAACCAGCAAATAAGCCCATGAAGACCCATAAGAGGACCATGGCGGTGGTAAGGCCGCCACGGTTGGAGGGCGATAAGAATCCAAGTGAAGCAAAGATCATAGTGACGAGCGTCATTCCGAAGACTTGTACGCCGGTTCCGACGTAGACGGAGAGAAGTCCGGAATGTTCCGGAGCCCGGAAAACATCACCGTGGACGAGTTTCCATCCGGTTTCTTCCTGGGCTTCTTCTTGTGTGTCCAATTGGTTGTAGTTTGCGATATCGCGGTAAAGGGTTCTCATCATGATCATGGCGACCATCCCGGAAAGGAAGAGGACGATCATGAGGGAGTTTACGATCGAAAACCAATGGATTTGATCATCGTTCATGAGGAGGTAGGTGTCCCAACGGGAAGCCCACTTGATATCGCTCTCCTGAGAAGATCAAAATGGATCAGAAATAGGGTCATAGGTACACTTTATAACAAGTTGGGATCATGTGAGACCAACTTGTTTCCATAAGACCTGCGAGACTACAAAATGATACTGAACAATTACAGCAGAACACTGTGAAGGTATAAAAAGAACACTAAACCTTTACAGCAAAAACACCGTGAAGGTTTGTATCTGTACCATAACAATGTTTTTGCTGTTAAGTTTCAGTGTGGTCTCACAAGTCCCGTGAAAACAGGTTGGTCTCACGAGAACCCAACCCGTAAGGGAACTGCTAAGGGGGTTCGTATTAGATGGTACCTTGAAAGTAACATCATATGTGAATACGACTTCCTTATCTGTATCGACTTCTTGAGGTCCGGTGCTTCCTTGAATTATATTTTTGGTATTTTGGTTGCATGTCACCAATTGCGGGTTCTTGTCGTCCCACTCTTTGTACTCGTGACTGATACTGTAAGCATGAGTCGGAAAATAGGTTCACATCAATAAAAAGAGAATCAATTTAACGATTGATAAAAATTAAAAATAGTGCTAAGAAGACATTTCCTATACTTGCTGGTCAACACAACATGCATTTAACCATATAAGATTACGTGTTTGTATCACATGTGATCATGTGTGATCTTGGAACTTCTCACCTATATATATATATATAGGGGTGGGTTCAAATGTAAACCACTTTTTGGTTGTGAACGTGAG
>LUCG01148944.1:0-11481 GCA_001633085.1 Carthamus tinctorius
ATTAATATCATCAAGGAGTCAATACAATCAGTGACTTTCAAAATGACTTCAATCAGTGACTCTCATCAGGACTCACTAATACATCATTAAATATGTGATTCTTTGACAGGTAGGCCCCTCTGATCCCACAAACCTTATCACATTCAATGTGAGAAGAGGACTTTTCATTAAAAATGTAATATTTTGATAAGTGCTTTTTATTCAAAGACCAAATCAATTGCCAAAATTAAATGTTAATTCTTTTTAACATAAGACAAAAGGCTTCTCTTTAAATGATGATATTTTCATTAAATAGCTGTCTGACATCTCTGCAACGGTTACTATTCACCCCCATGTTTGTTGAAAATGGGCGCGTGCCAACTCACACCACCTTTTCAAATTCATTTTCTCTCTCATCCCTCCGGCACTATATATTCAACACTCTATTTCTTTCACACTCTTTACGCTGTCTTTGAAATGAAAAGCAAAAGAATTCTTAAGCATCCAACATTCTTATTTTCTTTGAACTTTCAAAGACCTTTCTTGGAAGATCTTCATATCTTCAACAATTCTGGTAAGAACTTCATCTAAATCTGGGTTTGATTTTTGCTCGAAAACAAACTCAGATTACATTCTTTTCTTCTAAAAACATGAAATCACTTCATTTGATTTCATCCTTCTAAAAACCCTAACTAGGTTTTATCAAAATCTTCATGAACAAGAAACCTAATCTGCTAGGTTTATTGTTCAAAGAAAATGTTGTGATATTCTCTCATCATACATTTTCTCCTTTTTCCAAAAACCCTAAACTGATTTCTTCATCATTTAAGGTTTTCTAATTTACTCTCAAGAAAAGGATAACACCACTTTTGGATTTCTTTCATATCCAAAAGTGAAGGTTTAAAACAATGATAGGACTCTCATTATCATCATATATTGTTACTCACTTCTTTATTTTGCAGAAATGGCATCTTCATCATCTCCTATCATCCCTAACTACGTGATTGAGAAGGACATCGTAGCCTGGAAACCTAACTTTCTTCCTCTATTCAACCTCAAAGGTGATCATGAAGAAACTTTTGGAGAAGCACACAACTTTTTGTGTTCTGGACCAGTTAGTTATGCACTCTCAATCAACATTCCCCCAATTAAGGAACTCATCTACACCTTCTGGGCCACTGCAATTGTTATCACTGAGAAGATGGTGTCAGGACACCAATATGAGTATGTCCATGGCTTCATCCCATCCACTGAAAACCCCAAGGTACTCACAGCATTCTCGTTCAAACTCTCAGACTTTAGGCCTGTGCTGAAGTTCCCTGATGTCCCAGCTGGTGCATCATCTACGATCCTCTTCCCTCAAACGAAGTCCTCATTGACTTTCTGGATGACCTCCACTACCAGTGGAAACAAAACGACAAGGGACAAATCATCAAATCCCTAGGCGACGTTCATTAAAACCACATGTCGGTAGAAATGAACTATGTGTTTGCCCACATTATTCAAGGGCTATCTGGGAAAGTGGGGACACACGATTAGGGATCCATGTCGTCAGTGCAAATCTTTTACTCGCTGATCAAAAATCGCAAGATAGATTATGCGAAGATCATCTATGAGGACCTACTCAGCAAGCTGAGGGTGCGGACCAGATCAGCCAAATCTGCTACAGCCAAGATCAGAGAATGAGTCCTTTACCCGCGCTTTCTCTCAGTAGTTATGGCACACTCCTTGGGTGCAAAGTACCCCACTGGCGACCTCAAGTACTCTTCCATCAGGGAGTCCATCTTGGCGCTGACCACCAAGTCCCTGGCTGACAAGACTACGGCCCTTCAAACTACTGCTAAGGCCGAAGTAGAGAAGGGTAAGGCTCTAAAGATCGTGGCAGATCTCCAGGCTCGCCTTGCTGATGCTTAGAAATGCTCAGCAGCTAAGAGCTCTCAGGGCTCAGGGTTTGTGATTCAACTTCCTGGGCTTGGCAGACTCTCCTCTCAGCTCGAGGAAGCTTCGTCCAAAATCCTTCACAAGATTGCGGACTCAACTACCCGCACCACCAACGCCGTCTCCAATACTCTTGCCCCTTCTCAAGCCACGGTGGACCTTACTCCGATTAGGGAGGATCTACGATCCCTGATCCAAGCCCAAGACCAGAAGATCTCAGATCTTAAGGCCACCGTAGCCTTTCAAGCTACAGCTATCGATAACCTCAGTGAGGAGGTAAGAAATTTGATGTCTTAGGCCCCTACTCCTTCCTTTACTCGAGCGGACAGGGACCTTCTGAAGACCCAAGGTGAAACCGTGACCAACCTCTCCTCCTCCATTGATGGCCTCGCTGAGCTTCTTAGCTAGTTCTTAAGAGCCACTGTTGAACTTGGCCCAACACTGGCTGAGGGGGAGAGTGTCCCAACTGGCATTGACGAGCAACCAAGTCCCTCCCATCCCTCTCACTTCCAAGACGACAATGTCGTGGAGGAAGAAGCAGAAGATGAGGAGGAAGACAAAGAAGACGATGAAAAAGAAGATGGCGCTTGCCATACTGATGAATGGGTGTTTCAACCAAGAGACGACACTAATGAAAACCCTCCAAGGAAGACAACATCATCTTCGGCGGCTCCCAAATCAGTCTAACAAATAGCTAAAGGCGCATTAGCTGAGGGGGAGAAAACCCAAGAGCCTCCTCATAAAGGTGGACAACCTTCTCAGCAAGTTGTGAATCTCTCTTCTGGTTAGAGAGTAAGCAGGCTCTCATGGAGCTGATAAGAAAAATGGATGCGGACAATAAGGAGCTTAAGAAGACGTATGCCTTGCTCTTAAGAGAATCATCCACACCACTCCTTGATCAGAAGAAAGCTATGGATGAAATCAACTGGTGCATCTTCAAGCAGGGATTCAGGAAGCATGAAAAGAAGATCTTCGAAGCCACCATCACTGGTCAACGGGCAACAAAGAAACAACCTCCTAAGGCTTTCCTATACCTTACCAGGTATGGAGGACTGAAGACTGATCATACCAACACCAACCTGGAATCCCTTGGCTATCAGGAGTGGCTGGAAATCAAATGGGCAATAAAAAAGCTGAAGACCTCTACTTACAAGACCTTGATCGACTCAGCGCCTCAAGCTCTATTCGACAAGATGAGATTGATTGTTAGGTCTCCTCCAACCTCTCCTCCTCAAGAAGAAGCTATCCCTGAAGTTAAAGTTGGACCACCTATCAGAAATGAAACATGTGTGTCATTCTCAGCCACAGCGGTGTTATTCGACAGGTTCAGAGTCAACCTTACTGGTCTAAATGTATCTCTCCCTGAGCCTATGCCTAGGGAACCAGGGACAATCATTTTAGAACCGGTGAGTATAGTCTACTTCTACGACAATGAAGGCAACATTTTGTTCCAACGCTCTTTAGAATTTCATAAGGCTCCCTCTCAGCATCTCGAGAACCTTCTATACCATATCTCCTACAAGACAGACCAAGTACCTATAGAGTTATTTAGAAAGTTGATAGCTAAAGAATTAGAAGAAAGACATGAATTTGTCCCTGATAGCTAGTTGTCATTCTTTCAGTACTTATTTTGTACTTTGTAATTTTTCACTTTCTGATGTAACATGCGTAATTCTCTTATCAATGACAATTATTGCAAGTGCACGTAATTTACATAATCATAGTACTGAAAAAGATCCCTAAAAACAATAATTGGGAGACGTACCTTTATGAGTTCCTTTTCCATTCTATTTACTTAGACTTAGAATTTTATTTCTTAGTTTATACTTAGGCAATTTNTGTAGATACTTTTATTCATACCTCGAGGAATTATCATTGAGATAATTCTCTTTGATTATTTTATTATCAAGCACCTGATATAATAGTTAGTATTCTATAAGGGACTCGCTGAGTCTGTTCAGCGACCCTGATGTAGGATAGACATATGAACAAAAGTATCGATCCTCAAGACAAAGAAGTCAAGCCACAAAGAATCATCAGCGATGTCGAAGAAGTAGCTGATGATAGTATCAGGCCGCTCGTGATCTGAAGACGGATTTCAGGGATAGCTACCTGACCACTACATGCTGACACCCACCAGGGACTACGCCTCAGTGACTCGCTAATATCTCCAAATCAGTTACTCTTTGCCACTCATCAGAAGCGTGTACCTAATAAAGAAGATTTGTCTTATTATCTTAAATGCACAAAAAGATATGTAATTATTTCTATTAAGTTATGTCTCAGACAGGTGTAATTACAAAAAGGTATGTAATTATTGATCAGAAGCCTATGATTGTATAAGAGATTGCTATTAAGTTATATCTCATACAGGTGAGTACTAACCTATACCTCTTTGCGGATTATGTGTATGTAATTATTGATGCATGTGTATGGTTATGTGTGGTTTGACATGTAAAAAGATTATGATAGAACCCACGATGGTGATAACCTCATTGAGACCTGGTACTAGTGTCAGTTACGACTCTCCTCGGTGTTAGTACCGTTGAGAAGAATGAATTGGTTATGATGCATGTTTATGATCTCATATGTGATATGGTTGTGCATGCATGATTGGTAAGTAGTGTAGGTTGTGCTAACTAAGCGTTTCGTTTACCCCGTGTTGTTTAAATCTTTTAGTGGCAGGTACTTCCTCTAACGATAAAGGAAAAGCACCTGTATGAAGTTCCGGAAAGTCAAGCAACTCAACAGCCTTTAGGTTTTATTGAAAGTTGGGACATACTTATGTTTTGGGACAAATGCTATTCTTTGAAATATTTACGAACGTTTTACTTAAATTTTGAGTTTGCAATTAGATAGGTTTAAATGATGGATTCGTATGTTACATCTTTTGTTAATGATATTTGAAGTTTGTTAAACATGTTTTATTATCAACGGAGCTTCCGCTATAGGTTCCTTTTCGTTAAATATGTGTTTCAAATACATGGGATGCTACAAAATTGGTTCCTAAAGTTGCTCTTAATCACATTTCACAACCGCCTAAAAACTTCAAAGTAAACAAAATCAATGATTAAGACTAGGTTTGTAAGAATTTTGTGGTTTATATTTTGAACAAAGGGTTATACCGACAACGTCAACCGGTCCATGGTTTGTATTTGATGCTTACCCTGTCCTCCTATATATTCTCTTTATTCAATAAATCATAATGTATTAATGATTTACGGAGAGGACTTAGACACTAAGAAAACCTGTGTATTGCCGACAGTAACTATTGTTTTTGGTAAAAGATATGAAAGAGAATGAATAAAAACTAAAATTTTCAAAACAAGATAAGCAACTACATGTTGCAGTTATATATGTATCAAAAGCCAACTACCTTTGCATAAATTAAAGCTGAGATTAGGGAAGGAATCCTTTTAAAGTGCTCTTATTTTGTTTGAGGATAATCGTTCCAAACTCTGATCATTACATTACATATATATTTGCAAGAAAAATTTAGATTACTTGAAAACATAAAAGAAATGGAACAATGAAACGAGTGAATGAAAGGCTCACTTCCAGTTATTGGCAACAATGTCAGCCAAATCTACCACCCTCTGTGAGTAACCCCATTCGTTATCATACCATGCAATCACCTTGACCATGTCATCTCCCATCACCATGGTCAACGAGGAGTCAACGGTCGACGACACATCGCTGCATCTGAAGTCAACGGACACTAATGGCTCATCACACACGGACAGAATACCCTTGAGCTCGTTGTCTGCAGCCTCTCGGAATGCGGCATTCACCTCCTCAGCGAAGGTCTTCTTGGAGACCTGAACAACGAGGTCGACCACGGAGACGTTGGGTGTGGGAACACGGAGGGCAATGCCATTGAGCTTGCCTTTGAGTGATGGCAACACGAGTGCCACGGCCTTGGCCGCACCGGTGGATGTTGGGACGATGTTTAGTGCGGCAGCACGTGCACGTCTGAGATCACGGTGGCTGGCATCAAGCAGCCTTTGGTCTCCGGTGTAGGAGTGAGTTGTGGTCATTGTTCCCTTTATGATTCCTGCACATATACATACATACATATATATATATATATATATATATCTTAATTAGTTACCATATATTGATATAGGATCTGGTTCACGTGAGACATGTTAGACCAAAATTTTATACTTGAGACTTCACAGAAAAACACTCTGAAGATAAAAAAAAACCAAATTTTCACAGCAAAAACATTGTGAAGGTTACTTTCACAGTTTTTTGGTGTGAAGTTTCAATTGTAAAATTTTGGGTTTACAGGTCCCTTGAAAATAGTTTGGTCTGATGTGATCTCAAGTCTATTAATATATATAGGGGCGGGTTCAAATGAAAACTCATATTTCATTATGAACAAGAGGACAACCGAGGGTGTGATATGTGTCCAATTCAGTCCCAATAATACAATAGTATTAAGACAGAATGTTTATGCATTATTTATGATGAATAATACAACATTGACCCTAAATAATATGCATCATTTATTATTCATACTTAATGTTGTATTATTGATCATGAATAATGCATCTGAATAATCATGTATTATTCAAACTGAATGAGACACGTGTCGCGCTCTCAGCTATTCTCATCATTGCAATCAAAGATGAGTTAGCTTTCAGCCGAACTTTCATCGCTTCCTTTTTCTCTGTATATAAACACACACACGCGTAGGTAAGCAGGTATGCATTTTACTAATTACCGAATTTTTGGTCGATGACTTTGACAAAAGGAGCGAGGCAATTGGTGGTACAGGATGCGTTACTGATGATGTTCTCAGAATGGTTGTAAAGGTCGGCATTCACACCCACCACATAAGTAGGAATGTCCCCTTTCCCAGGTGCAGTAATAAGAACCTTCTTCGCTCCGGCTTCAATGTGCTTCCCAGCTCCATCCCTATCCACAAACACCCCCGTCCCTTCGATCACCAAATCAATCCCCATTTCCCTGCGTATTTAATAAATTTTGAAATTCATCAGACAATCGAACCATTACAATAAAAAAATAAAAATGTCCTAATACACCACCACTTTAATTAGAGGAGTTAATTCATAGCACCAAAAAATAAAGTGTCATATTCAAAGGCATCATAACTTTGTAAGGCGTCATAACAAGTTTTTTAGGACAA
Organism: Carthamus tinctorius; assembly: GCA_001633085.1. Lineage (NCBI taxonomy): Eukaryota > Viridiplantae > Streptophyta > Magnoliopsida > Asterales > Asteraceae > Carthamus > Carthamus tinctorius. The sequence goes on from LUCG01148944.1 coordinate 7,073, forward strand.
TTTTTTGTAAAAAGGTCGTATTAGCTATTTTATAGAACATTTTTTGAAACAAGTGTCCTATTAAATACCTAATGCAAAATTTTGTATTATAAGTTTCCTTAATAACTTGTTAAGACGCCTAAAATCATCTTATGAACTTATTACAACACCTTTAAGTAAAACACTTTATTTTTTTGTCCTATAAATTATGTTCTATAAGTGGTCTATTAAGACGCTTTATGTTTTAGATGTCCAATAAACTTAAATTGGTTTTAGTAAACGAATTTGACTGTAATTAAAAGGATTAACTAATTAACGAACTCATACGTACCCCCATGGGAGGTTGGACGGGTTGCGGTCGGATACCACTTTGATGATCTTGCCGTCGACCGAAATGGCGTTGTCACCAGAAGGTTTTACGACCGCGTCAAAGATGCCAAGAGTGGAGTCGTATTTGAGAAGATGGGAGGCCTGTTTCACACCGCCGGTGTCGTTGATGGCGATGACATCAAGAGGGGAATCCTTCCTGCCATGCCAACACCTCAAGAAATTCCTTCCGATGCGTCCGAACCCGTTGATGGCTACCTTCAGTTTTGCTTCCGCCACCACACCTTTCGAAACCTTGCCCCCGCCAACCTGACACAAAACTCTTTATGTTATTTTTCTGTTTGGTTTCAAGATTTAAATTCACTTTTCAATTTCAAAACACGTATAACTACAGCAAAGTTGAGGTTATAGGACGCCTAAAATGAAAAATGTCCTTATAGAGTGTTTTATAGGACGTTAATTTATAGGACTAAATACAAAAGCGTCCTATCTAAAAGTGTAACAATGAGTTTATAAGACACTTTTGGGCATCATGACAAGCTTTTTAGGGCATTTCCAAAATAAAATGTCGTTTTAGGTATGTTTATAGAACGCTTTTGAGAAGTGTTATATAAACCCATCTTTTTAGAGGACATTTGTGTTTTTAGGACACTTTTTAAATAGTATTATAATATTTAATAGAACGCTTTTTTAAAAACATATTCTGAAAAACCTTTTGCGACACCCAAAGCGTCCTAAAAGTCTTTTGCAACACTTTTAGATAGAATGTTGTTGTGTTTAGTCCTATAAAATAACATCTTATTTATTTTAGACATCACATAGACTCAAATTTATTGTATTGTAAGTAAATCTATTGAATTTAAAAAATTACAAAAACAAACAATTGTAACAAGTATAAATTAGATATTAAAAATAAAATAAAGTGGTCATCATACTATTTTAGTAGTTTTAAAGTTTTTAGTTCAATGATTAACTATGCAATCTTATCTAAAACCTTAAGATCACATGGCATCATGTGAAACCTAATTGTCTTCGATGTACATGGCACTGTTATTCACAACAAAGCTTGGCTTGTTGCTCAGGGATTTCGTCAAGAAGAAGGCATAGACCATGATGAAACATTTGCTCCTGTAGCTAGACTCGAAGCAATTCGACTTTTTCTACTTTTGCTGCTCACAAGAACTTTCAGTTGTTTCAAATCAATGTCAAAAGTGTCTTCCTAAATGGAAAGCTCTCTGAAGAAGTCTATGTCGCTCAACCTCCAGGTTTTTGTGATCCTGGATTCCCTGATCACATTTACAAGTTAAATAAGGCTCTCTATGGGTTGAAAGAGGCCCCTCGTGCCTGGTATGATACCATGTCAACCTTTCTCTTATCTAAAGGTTTTGAGCGTGGTAAGATTGATAGCACCTTGTTTCTTAAGAAACATAAAGGTCACATCATTCTTCTTCAAATATATGTCGATGACATTGTTTTTGGATCAACCAATCCTAGACTCTGAAAAAAGTTTGAGTCTCTCATGCAATCAGAATATAAAATTCTTCATGTGAAACTTAATTGTCTTTGTAAAATATGTGAGATCGTATTTTTTACGTTTAAAGCTTTATAGTAAAATATTGTGCCGTAAAGGTTTGGATTTCTTTTATCTTTACAATGATTTGCTACAAAGTTTGAAGTTTGAAAATTCGGTCTAACGAGTTTCACCAAAATAACTTAGTGTCACTTGAATTCAACACCCAGTTATAATATCCAAGTATTAAAACATTGCATATTATTTATGGACACATCTTACAAAAATATCACACAAAACATCCAAAAGCCTAGTTTTTTAGGAAAAAAAAGAAGAACATGAAGCCACTAAATCTAGTAAAGTATCTGAATCTAATGATCTAGGATCGCATCCATACATAAATTTTCTTCATTATTTATACATTTTCAAAAGGAGACTCTATAACATTCGACAACAATATCATTTTGGAACAATAGTAATGTTAAATTCACATACATTTTAGCAAAGATGAATTAGCGGACACTTACAAAGGAGGTCTGGAAGGCAACCATGGAGACCAAATCATCAGAACCACCTTTTCTTCCGAATGGAAGAGATGCAGACGAGCTGCGAAGCCCTGTGAATTCCGAAAACCCTTTACCATTGACCTGCGATATATATTAATTACCGGCCAAGTTGGTATAATAACTCACCATCATGGTTTAATTTGCATAAAGATTAAAAAGATGAATGTAGATAAGGAAATGAAAGAAACCTGGAGAGACGAATTGGCCATGGAGAAAGCAGCAGAAGCCATGGTGGTTTGCAGGAGAAGGTTTGGGTTGGTGTGGGTGGAAGCTTATAGTGTTATGGAAACAAGTGTGGATGAGATTGGTGATGGCAGATAAGCCTATCTATCATCCAATCTTATGGCTGTGGTTGTTTACTATCTTTGTGTGTCCCTCTTTGCTTTTATGTTTCTCTCTCCTCCCAGAATCTAAAATGGTGGCCACAGGATATGTCTTCTTCTACCCCCTTCTTATCTACCAAATTTCCTAAAACACTTTTTAATGCATTGACATATGTTTTAAGTAACTTGTTTTTGTTACTAATTATTAAACAAACATATATTATTTAGATTTTTATCTTTGTGTAATTATATGAAGGATCGATTTTCATTAGAAGAAAAAACATAGTTAGTGACTAAAATTCAAGTTACTACTTATATATTGATCACTAAAATATAAGTCACCAAGTATTCCCTAATTAATTCTCAAAGAAAAAGTTCTTTTTTCTTGGTATCGATCTAATTTTATGACCAAAGATTGTGACCATCACACTTTCATTGTAATGATATACGTACATTGACATCATATGTTTAATTATCAAAACACAATTGTCTTTTAACTAAAGTTTAGTGATCAAAATACAGTGGTCACTAAAATACTTTTCACAAGTTAAAGAATTGTATTGAGTTGGAAAGGTTAGTTATAAAACAAGGTAGATACCAAATTCGAAGTACCTTAGTGACGAAACACTCTAAGGGTACGTTTCGACGTATATAGAGGCATACTACAATAAAGTTGAATTTATATGAGAGAAGAAAATAGAGTGTCGTATATGAGAACATTTTATAAGAGCAAAAAGTAAAATGTCTTATCTAAAGGCGTTGTAGTGGGTTTTTTAGACGTTGTAACAAGTGTTTTAGGACATTCACTAATAGAAAACTGAGTATTTTGTGCGGAATTTGTAGTTGATTATTCGAAATTATATTTTGTCCATATCCGTCTAAAATTCGTTGATAACCTCCATTGATAGTTGTCAATCACTATTCAAATAATTATACTTTTTCCATATCCATCTAAAATTTGTACATTGTGTCCGTAAAAAATCTGGCGAGGTCATTGATCAAATAATGAAAATAATACTTTTATTTTATCTAAGATAAAATGTTTAAAAAACATATAATTAGATGCTTATAAGATTCATTTTTTTAAATATAATAAGGTCAAGCCTTAAACTTTATAAGATATGACGAGGACGCAGGATTTGCCAAGGTATGATATACGGCGGCAAATGTGTACGTCATATATAGAATTATACATATACATATATCTGTTTTATACAAATTATTTTAACTATACACTATAAAAAAGGTATGGGTTATACACACTTTTTGGATCGTATATACACGGTTTCAATTGTGTACAGTTAAAAAGTCCACGCTTTATTGTTGCATGGAGAAAATGGACGTGACAAACTTTTGCATTATGTTCACACATACAAGTGTGGACTAATCACTTAAATGTTTACAACTACAAGCTTGTACATTATGAAAATTTTCACATCTACAAGTGTGTACAAAATGGAGAAGAATATTAAAAAATAAAAAATTGATTACAGGATGCACATTTTCTGGAAAATATGAAATCTTCTTATTTCATATTCTATTTTGTTTCAAGTACAAGTGTAGTAGTATACAACTATACATGATGTATAACTTATTTCTAAAACATATTAAACAAAAAGAAATGGAACTACCAAGACAATCTATTGCACTTATACAACAATGATTGTCTATATACGATTTACTTGTAGACTTATATATATATAT
>LUCG01149018.1:0-14710 GCA_001633085.1 Carthamus tinctorius
GTGCGACATTGCCCCGCGACTGTGCCCAAAATGGCAATGTCGCGGGCATAGTCGCAGGTTCGATCAGCTGACTGTTTTCGTCTTCCGACTAAGTGTTTAACCCAAGCTTTGCTTCCCTCACTTATGTGCGTGTATGTGTCTCAAGCTTATGAATTATATGTATATCTTTTGTACCACGCCCAGGACCATACCGAAGACGTTCAGAAGTCCTAGGCCCGCGTGTTGAGCATATGTATCCTAAATCCAAGGCGTGCTACATGAATACATGGTTGCACCAGTCCTCTAGATGTTTACAAGCCTTTTTTTACCAATATATATATATATATATACACACACACACACATACACGTAAGCCTATAAAAGGTTCAATTATTTAATGGAAAAGATTGGGATGTTATAGTCCTATAAACTCAATTTTCTTGTAGTAGTTAACATATATTTTAAACCTTTTTAAGAATGTTATTAATATAAAACGTGGTTTACAAATCTTCTTAATTTTTTATATTTAGTTAATAATTTAGATTTTTTATTTTTTTCTAATATATTTATCAAATAACATGTAAATTCAATATTATTCAATTATTTAATATATATTTATTTTATTAATGATTAAGTATACATACTAATACATAATACAATAGAGTAGATTACATGCAAGGTTATCATGATCGGGATCTTACTTAATATCGTTTTCATCTTTGCAAGATCGGATCGTAAGATCCTACCACAAGTTACTAATTTTTATTTTTATTTTTTTATGTGCTATAATTTTTATCATAAACAAACTATATAACATTTCATAAAAGATTGATACTTCAAACTTCAACTTTTCAGGGTCTAAACATTCAACTTCATTATGTTTTTCATAATTTTCTTCTTTTTTCGTACGGTCCTACGATCAAGATCCCGATCCTATCAACGATCCTACGATCAGGATCCCGATCCTATCAGCGATCCTACGATCCCACCGCGATCCTATCACATTTAAGATCCTAGTACGATCTGGATCATTTTTCAGAGGTAGGATCGTAGGATCGTAGACGATCCTACGATCAGGATCGCGATTTTGATAACTATGATTACATGTTTGGTTCATGTGGGTTTTATTGCATCTTTGATCTCTATAATAAAATGGACGAAAATGCCCTATTAATTAACCAATTTAACAGAAGGAAATGTTACGAAGTTAGTCCTAGGGACTTGATATGTTATAAATCGAAAACCACAAAGATGTGATATTGTGATTTATAGATATTTCAAATAAGGATCTAAAGTGTTAAAATACATAAACTACATTAGTGATGACCAAACGTAACCGGTTATAACCGGTCTGGTCGGTTAATCGTTATAACTAGCCGATGCTTAACCGCTTAGTTAACTGAAAACCTTAATCAATTAAGGCTTTCCCCAGAAAATGCATAACCAATTATAACCGGTCCGTAACCGGTTACATACCTGGTAACCGATTTTTTGAAGAACTAGTTGTTTTTTATATTTAAACGATATATTTTTTATATATAATTAATGTAATCAGTTTAAAAGCATAATAAAACTGATTTTTAAAGTAATTTGAAAGTTTATTGAATTAGTCATTAATTTTATTAAAGAAAATTGTAAAAAAAAGCCTTAATCGACCTTAACCGGTCAACGTTAACCGATTAAAATTACCTTAAGCCGGTTAACCCTCAAACCCCCATTAACTGTAGCCGGTTCGTAATCGGTTATGACTTAACCGGTTAAGCAACAGTATTGTTTTTAACCGGTCCAGACCCGGTTTTTGGCACTAAACCTCATGGGCCAATCACAATCATCCAACTTACTCAAAAAACAAACAAGCGGGTCGGGTTGACAAAAGCCCTTAATGGATCCGGGCTACCGGGTTAGGATCCTTCTCGTAGCGTGCCGTACAAATTCCCCAAATTTTGTTAGGGAAACACACATTCGCACGCCTCTCATAAACACACACAAACACACAAACTACTCTCCTCAAAAACACACAGTCGCACCACCAATCTCAATCTCCAATTCCAATTCAGAATCGATACATTTGCACAATTTTTGTGTGTATATATATATATATACATATATCTATAGGTTTGATTCAATCGTATTCCAATCAATAACCTAAATAGGTTGTTGTTGATTGATTATGGAGGCGGCTACAGAAGACGATTTTCAATCGGAAGAAGGTGGAGCTGCGGCGGCGCCACCGCCTGAACCGACTCCGCCGGTGGAGGAGGACGAAGAAGACGAGGAATACGAAGAGGAAGAAGAGGAGGACGATGAGGAGGAAGAAACCAATAACGAAGACGAGATTCTGATAGCCAAAGCACAGGGACTGATAGATAAGATCACCGCCTCCCCTGATAACCCTAACCCCCTTTGTCTTCATGCCCTAGCCTCCATTCTTGAAACTCAAGAAGCCAGGTTTTAGTTTTACTGCCATCTCCATATCCCTCTCTCTCTCTCTCTATATATATATATATGTATATATACATACACAGGTGAACTTATTGTTATATCTATGCATTGCTGATTAGGTGAATTCTGATTTTTTACTTTAGAGGTGTCACGACTGATTCTGTGTAAAAGTATCTTGAAAGGCATCAATTGTGCATTTTGTTGTTTTTATATCATATGATATGAAGCCTAATACATAAATATTGTAATGCTGATGTTTCAAGTTTTAAGCAAATTCTAGTCGTTGTCTATTTCTAGTTTTCACATGATGATGTCCATTTTCTTCCACATTCAAATTTATCAGGATATGTTTGATTAATATGGGAAAGGGTTTGTGTAACCTTGACTGTTTGATGAGCAATTGTTTCTTATTTTACTGTTGAGCTTGAGTGAGAGATTTAAATTTCAAGTATTTAATAACATGTAACATGTATCTGTTAATTTTTGTTTCTTTTAATATTGTGAGGTTGGTCTTTCTACGTGTGCTTAAGATTTTTTGCTTTGAAGAGGATTAAAGTAAGTGTGGCCACCTCCTGAATGTTTTTAGTTATCATGTCACTTAACCCAAGGGCTTAATGAGGCTGAAATTTCATTAGAGTCCTTCAAGAACACATAGGCGCATTATTTAAATGTCTAAGAGGTTTTGTGTGATTGCTAATGTATTTTATGACAATTTCTTAATGTCCTTGATCTTTGTTTTAACCAGAGGCATTTTTAACTAGTTCAGATACAAGGTGATACGCATACACACACACACATATATATATATATATGTGTGTGTGTTTGTAATGTACAACTGTATTTCTATATCTATCTGTCTATGCTTGGTATATCTGTATATGTATCTCAGTTTTAGGATACTACAAGTGGCGTCTTCATAGTCTAGGACATTCCTAGCAAGTGTGTTGTTGAACTGGAAATAATTATAATTGATCATCGAAAAATTCAAGATGCCTAAGGTGGATATAGGCACATTATTTGAAAATTCAAACTACTCTTGTGGTATTGTATTCAGCATATGAACCTTGGCTTGGGTTTGTAACATTGTGTAGGTGGCTAGAAATTCATTTTTACATATTGGTTATTGATGGAAAATTGGCATGCAAGATATTTCATTTTCGAACACACCTCGCACTTTATGGTATATGTAAAGGAGAACAAGACTTCTGTTAGTTTTTTGAGAATTGAGAGTGCAACTAGTGAGATGCAGAAGCAGCTATGAATGTACAAACTCATTATTAAAGTTTTGCTGTCTATTTGATACACTAAATGTTAGCCAACTTAACTAAACTTTATTAATTATTTATAATGCCTGAGGTTTAGATTTTGAAACACTACTGGTTGCTGAGATGTTCACATGTTTATGTAATGTAGGTACATGGAAGAGAGTGGTCATACATCCATAAATAATGGTCGAGCTTCCCATAACATAGGACGTTTGGGGAACTTACTCCGGGTAGTTTATATATATTTTTTTTCTCTTTTTTGCTTTGTTATTTTGCAGTAAAGATTATATATTCAAAAGTTATTCTGTATGCTATCTAAATAAAGTTGTGGAATAGTCTTCCTTCAAGTATCCTTTTTTGGTAGGCAATTCTTTCAATTCAGAATGTGACCTAATATTATTCTACAGGATAATGATGAGTTCTTTGAACTGATATCTGCAAAGTTTCTGTCCGAAACTCGTTACTCAGTATCTGTTCAAGCAGCTGCTTTAAGGCTTGTCTACAGTTGTTCGCTAACTTGGATGGTATGATTGTGTATGAAGCTGTAAATTATAACTTTTTTGGTTTCTATTATTTTATCATAGTTGTTAATGACTTTCTTGGAATATAGTATCCACATGTTTTTGAAGAAAATGTTTTGGAGAACATAAAGAGTTGGGTGATGGATGGGACAACAAGATCTTCTGCTGAAGATCATAAGGGGAAGAACGGGACTGGTGCAAGACAATCATCAGATTCTGAAATGATAAAAACCTATTCTACGGGACTTCTGGCTGTATGTTTGGCTGGGTATGCTTTGGACCATTTTTCTTGTGCTATGTTTTTTACACATAGGTTTTCTGCTTATGAATTGATTTTGCGCTCTTATATTTTAACCTAACATTATCTTGAACTCATGGAATACTGACTGCAGTGGAGGACAAGTAGTGGAAGATGTTCTTACATCTGGATTGTCTGCCAAGCTTATGCGATATCTTCGCATTCGCGTTTTAGGAGAGGCAAGTACAAGTCAAAAAGAATCCAACTATCTATTAGACAGCAAAAGTTCATCAGCTGCTACATCCGTTAGAGCTAGAGAAGATAGTCGGGGAAGGTTCAGACATGCTTCAGAAACATCTCAGCTAGAACCTCCTAGAATAACGGAGGAGGGAACCTCAGATGATCAGGTTGCTGAAAGAGATCGGAATAGGAGCTTTATTAGGCAGACATGCACTGATGATCGGTGGGCTGAGCCTCCAGATGGTTTTGACGAGGATGATGAAACTCACGAGGCAGATACAGATGGGCATGTCCGAGATTTACGTGATGGGAAGACGAAGGTAAGTGACAGAAGTAACCATGGAAAATCCTTAAGGGAAGATGAATTTGAGGAAAGTGGCCGAGATGACCCGTCAAGGCGTAGGGCAAACCGTGGACTGGTAAGATCTAGAGGGAAAGGAAGGATCAATGAAGGTGTTGTGGAGAATGAACACATTTTAACATCTCCAGGATCTGGGAGTAGATTTGGAGGACAAGGACGGAGTATCAAGGATAGGAGTTCGTTAAGAAGTCTAGAATCAAAACGTGTTGCCGACTCCAAGAAGTCTTCTGTAAGGATAGGTGCTGATGCTCTTGTCGTGGAAAGAGATGATAGTGATGACTGCTTCCAAGATTGTAAGGTTGGATCAAAGGATATCTCTGATTTGGTGAAGAAGGCTGTTAGAGCTGCTGAAGCTGAAGCCAGAACAGCAAATGCTTCTGCAGAGGCCATAAAAGCTGCTGGTGATGCTGCTGCTGAACTTGTTAAAACTGCAGCATTGGAGGTATGTATTTTCACTTCAAAACTTCCTTCTTTCCATTCTAATCTGTCAGCTCATGTCTCTTTGTTAAACTTTTGTGCAGTATTACTAAGGTATTAGTGCTTTATTTGTTCATAGGAATTTAAAAGGACAAATGATGAAGCAGCTGCAGTGCTGTCTGCATCTCAAGCAGCATCTACGGTCGTTGATGCAGCTAATGCTACTGAAGTTTCTAGGTTGGTAATTTCTTTTATGTAGTGAATGATTTCAAATTTAAGATTATACCTGCTTATTGAGCTTTTTAGCTGTTTTTTCTTCATAAGCATGTTTTTCCTATAATGTATCATGGCTGATTGTAGGAGTCATAACACTGATGGTGGTGAGTCAGCTAATTCTAAGGAGCCAGAAGCTGAGACAACTGAGGAGGCTGAGGAGTTCTTCATCCTTGATAGTGAATCCTTGGCAAAGCTAAGGGAAAAATTCTGTATTCAGTGTCTAGAGATTCTGGGAGAATATATTGAGGTTCTTGGTCCTGTGCTACATGAGAAAGGGGTAGATGTTTGTCTTGCCTTGCTGCAACGGAATTCTGATCTTAAAGAGTCATCACAGATTGCAGTGCTTTTGCCTGATGTGTTGAAATTAATCTGTGCCTTGGCTGCCCATCGTAAATTTGCTGCATTATTTGTAGATCGTGGTGGTATACAAAAGCTTCTTGCACTACCTAGAGAGTCACTGACGTTCTTTGGCCTATCTTCCTGTCTATTCGCAATTGGTTCACTCCAGGTACTTCCGTACAAAAAGTTATTTTCAAGTTCACCTTTGCAAACACCAATACTAGATTTTCTACATGCAGCCTCTCTGGTAAATATATTTCGTACTTAGTTTGTGGTGTCTTACAGGGAATAATGGAGCGTGTATGTGCCCTTCCTTCTGATGTCATCCATCAGTTGATTGCATTAGCTCTTCAACTTCTTGAGTGCTCCCAGGACCAAGCGAGAAAAAATGCCGCTTTATTTTTTGCTGCTGCTTTTGTCTTCAGAGCTGTATTAGATGCATTTGATAGCCAGGATGGTCTTCAGAAGCTGTTAAAGCTCTTGGGTGAAGCAGCATCTGTGAGATCTGGGGTTAGTTCAGGGACAGTGGGACCTTCTGCTTCCGGATCACTTCGAAATGATCGAACCCCTCCGGAGGTGTTGACATCATCAGAGAAGCAGATTGCATACCACACAACTGTTGCATTGCGTCAATATTTTAGAGCACACCTTCTATTGCTTGTGGATTCCATTCGTCCTAGTAAAAATTTTCGAAGTGCAGCACGAAATATTCCAAGTTCAAGGGCAGCCTATAAGCCACTTGACATCAGTAATGAGGCTATAGATGCTGTATTTCGTCAAATACAGAAAGATCGTAAGCTTGGTCCTGCATTTGTGAGAGCTCGTTGGCCTGCAGTGGACAAGTTCTTGAACTGCAATGGACATATTACGATGTTGGAGTTGTGTCAGGTGTGTTCCCTCAAATTTTCTTTTATAGTTTGCTTTATTTGTTTTCATCTATCTTCTACATTCAGATGCTTAACTCTTATTTTCTGATTAGGCTCCACCTGTTGAGCGATACTTGCATGATTTGCTTCAATATGCATTGGGCGTTCTGCACATCGTTACTTTGGTTCCTTACAGTCGCAAGTTGGTTGTAAGTGCTACCGTGAGCAACGATCGTCTAGGTATAGCAGTCATTCTGGATGCAGCAAATGGTGCTGGTTTTGTTGATCCTGAGGTATATACTATCTAAAATTGTGAACTTCCATTTTTTCCTTATTATATATATATATATATAAATTTCTTGAAACCATCCTTGTGGTTATTTGTCCCATTAATGTTGGCTCATACAATGATCTTCTTCCACAGATTATTCAGCCAGCATTGAATGTTCTGGTCAATCTTGTTTGCCCTCCACCGTCGATTAGTAATAAGCCAACTATGCCAGGACAAGGACAGACGTCTACTGCCCAAACATCAAATGCTCCATCTACAGAGACAAGGGAAAGAAACGCAGATCGGAATACATCAGAGCCAACTTTAAACAGTGCCGGTCTGAACGAGCCAAGAGATCGGAACGGTGAATCCAGTGTGGTAGACCGAGGGACTGCAGCAGCTTTTACTACTTCTGGATTAGTTGGTGATCGTAGAATATCTTTAGGCGCTGGAGCAGGTCTTGCTGGCCTTGCTGCACAAGTGGAACAAGGTTACCGACAAGCAAGAGAGGCCGTCCGAGCCAATAATGGTATCAAAGTTCTACTTCAGCTCCTCCAGCCACGGATAATAACACCATCTACTGCTCTTGACTGTCTTCGTGCTCTGGCATGCAGAGTCTTGCTTGGGTTAGCAAGAGATGATACGATTGCACACATATTAACAAAACTTCAGGTACATTTTATCAACATGAAACTTGATATCTGCATGTGAGCTTCTTAGTTATGTTTTGATTTTTTTTGGTATTGGTACTGTATGGGATTTAGAAACTAAAATTATTGCTTGTGAGGGACTAAGTGTCTTAGTTTCTTTTTATTTTATTTCTTTTCTTCTATGAAAAATAGTCAAGTATTTATTTGTAGTGTACCAAAATAAGGTTTAGGTGAGGTATAAACCATTTTTATCATGTACAGCTAGAACATATAAAGATTGTGACTATTATTCTGTTATCTGAAATTGGTTTCTGTGATTGCTAGCATCATATCTGGATACAGGCATTTTTTGACCTTGTATTTAATAAACCACATGGAACAATGCTCATAAGCTTGGACAACAGAAAATCAGTACTTGCAACTTTGCAAGTTTGCATTTGTTTAGTAAAATTATGGATGAAATCTAGATGCGTGATATTTCTTGTGAATATTAGCAAGTGGTTTGCATGTATTAAGTTCAGCTGTGGCAACATGGGATTTGTTAATGCAAGATTCTCATACTTGTTATGATGTTAAGTTGGTTACAGATGCATCAAGTAGGGATTTATTGCTAACTGGATTTTCAGGCATTCAGATTTTGCTATTGTTTATGGGGAAAGTTCTGTTAGCCTAACGGGATAGATTCATTGTTTGCATAGTACATACTTTAATGAGCCTTCACAAACATACATCGGCTTTTATATATTTTAGTTTTCTCACAACATTAAAACTTGGTTTTCATGATTGACGGTTTAGATAGATGGCTATTAAGTGATACTAACTCATCAAAAGGGTATGTCAGGGACTAGTGTCATGACTTTGGAGATATCAGATGTGTAAGGAGTGAATGACATCTCACTAGCGATAATATTGGAGCAGTATACAAGATTACTGCTCTGATTGATATAGAATGGAACATGTGTCTTCTAAGTTTTTATCAAGCAGCAGAATAGAGATAAAAAGTGAGAGTGCATCCTAAGAAAAAATATAACTTCTTGGTATTGATTAACTTGTGTCACGTGTGCGGACACACATACACCTTGACATACACATTTGTGCCACACTAGGTATTTGTAAGATGCTATCTGTGTTGCCCAATATCTTTCCCCACAAGTTATTGAAGGTATCACCACTGTCCTATTTAGAACCCACCTTTCAGCGTCGAGGGAACTTCTTGATGACACGTTACTGTCAATGCTTGTTCCTGTTTCTCCGACAACATACTTGTTGTGCCTTTTAGATAGAAGTTAGGAAATTATTTAATACAAATACACAATACATATTGTTTCAGATACAAGGTCAACAAACGTAAATAAATGTGGTCTACAAGGTCTATAAATGGTCTTTCTGTATATAGTTGATCATATCTTTGCCAGATTCTTTTTATATCTAATTTTTATGCTTTTTGCATGGTCTTAGTTTTTATTTTGCTTCCAATACCTGATCTTACTGTTTGTTAAGATAAAGTTTTTTGGTCTGCATTTGTTTTCTAGAGCGATATCCCATATATTATATATTTGGTTTCATCTTGAAACATTTTGATGTACCCCAGTGAAACTCCGGAGATAATCGGCCGGTTGTATATTGAAATTGAACAGAAAATGAACACACAGACGTTCGAGAGTTTTGTTCTCTCACAGAACATACGCTCGAATACAATCTCACAAAAACAGAAAATGCCCTTCTAGACAACCTAGACTCCTTATTTATACCAACAACTAAAGACATCAGAAAGTAAGATATCTCTAATCTCACATCCACAACTTGCTACACATGATGTTACCAAATTGCCCCTCTCTCAACTAATGCAATACTATAGACCCTCTACTTCTGTGTGTAACATATTTATCTTGTTTTAGGTTGGGAAAAAGTTATCAGAACTTATTAGGGATTCTGGCAGTCAGACACTGGGTGGCGAACAGGGGAGGTGGCAGACAGAACTATCTCAGGTCGCAATTGAGCTGATGGCGGTACGTATATATCAATTATTTGAAAAAAAAGTGGTTTTCACGCATTCCAGGTTTCATGGAATTTAACTTCCAATGCTACATGGAATAACGTTACGACTGAAACTGAACTAAGATGATATGCATCTATAATACCACCTGAAAGTGGATATAAGCAAAAATATTGAAACTAATATTTCTCAGTGTTTGCCTGTGTGTGAAGGATCTGCGTTCTCTTTGATATTTGCAACCTATGTCATTTTATTGTGTATTGCAGATTGTAACAAATTCAGGCCGAGCAAGTACATTAGCTGCTACTGATGCTGCTACACCTACTCTTAGGCGCATCGAGAGAGCTGCAATAGCTGCTGCAACTCCTATTACTTACCATTCTAAGTACTTATTTCATTCTTCATTCACTCCTTTCTTGCTCTACTTGTATTTTTTTATTGTCACCAAAATTGTGCTTTTGTCTTCCAGGGAACTTTTACTTTTGATTCATGAGCATCTACAGGCTTCTGGTTTATCAAGTACTGCATCTGCACTTTTGAAAGAGGCTCAGCTGATACCGTTGCAATCGTTGGCTGCCCCATCTTCGCTAGCATATCAAACCTCTGGTCAGGAGAGCTCGTCTGTACCGATTCAGTGGCCAGCTGGACGCTCCCCTTGCGGATTTCTTACTACAGAGAAAGCTAAACTACAAGAAGATTCTAACCTGAAACAGGATTCATCTTTGTCTTCAAAGAGGCGGCCGTTAGTTATATCGTCTGCACTTGGACAGTCAAAAATTTCTTCTTACTTCCATGAATACCCTTCTCCATCAAGCAGCAGAATTGTCGGTTCCTCAAAGAAGCCGCCTTCTTCTGCTGCTGCTGCTGCCGCCGCCGCCACATCAGAAGCTTCAACAACTCCTATGGTTGAAAACCAAGTTGATTCAGATAGTGTTTTAAAAACTCCAATCATATTGCCCCTGAAGCGTAAGCTTACCGAATTAAGAGATGTTGGTCCTCCATCGTCAAGTAAACGACTCAACACCAGTGACCTAGGATTCCGTTCTCCTGTCTGTCCAACACCAAACACGGGTCGTAAAACCAGCTTACTAGGCGACAGTCCCATGTTCTCCACATCAAGTTCTTTCAAGGATCTTCAATGGAGAACACCGGGAAGTGTTGGTGTATCTGATGGTTTAGACGATAATCATAATGCACACAACCATGGACTCCCACTCGACCCACAATCCTCCGTTTCTGAACGACTAACCTTGGATTCCATCGTTGTTCAGTATCTAAAGCACCAACATCGGCAATGCCCAGCTCCGATCACCACATTACCACCGCTCTCTCTTCTACACCCGCACGTCTGTCCAGAATCAAAACGAAGCCTTGATGCCCCGTCAAACATCACCGCTCGGCTTAACACACGTGAGTTTAGAAATATGTATGGCGGGATCCACGGGAGTCGCAGGGATCGCCAATTCGTCTATAGTAGATTCAGACCATGGCGGACATGCAGGGATGACACCGGTGTCTTATTGACGTGCAGTACGTTTCTTGGCGATTCTTCTCAAATTGCTGCTGGTAGCCACTCTGGGGAGCTTAAGGTTTTTGATTCAAACAGCAACAATATGTTAGAGAGCAGCCCTGGTCACCAGTTCCCTTTGACCATGGTCAAATCGTTCTTCTCCGGAGATACCCAGTTGCTTCTTTCTTCGAGCTCACACGATGTACGATTGTGGGATGCACCCACGGTGTCTGCTGGACCCAGATACTCATTTGATGGTATAAAGGCTGCTACATTCAGTCATTGTGGGACCATGTTTGCGGCACTATCGTCTGAGTTATCAAGACGGGAGATTCTCTTATATGATGTCCAGACGTGTAAATCTGATTTGAAGCTTACGGACCAATCTTCTAGCGCTTCCAGCAAAGGGCATGCTTATTCTCAGGTTCACTTTAGTCCCTCAGACATTATGCTCCTATGGAATGGTGTGTTGTGGGATCGTCGTGTTCCAGGTCCTGTCCATCGTTTTGATCAGTTCACTGATTATGGCGGTGGTGGCTTTCATCCTGCTGGTAACGAGGTACGTTTCAGCTGTTACTGCTTCATTGGTTTTAACAGTATTTGTCTTTGAAACCTAAATTTATCATTTTTGGTTCATATTAGTATTTGAAACTTAAATTTATCCCATAAAATTTGAACTTCTTTTAACTTCTTTGTTCACAACGTAATGCAATCATTTGTTCATCATCATCATTACGAATGAATTGATGCTATCAAATTGAGTTTAAAGATTTGTCAAATGGTCATACCTGTTTCTTGCATTACTTTTCTAGTCAAACTTTACAATTTTTATTGGGTGGAGGGAGTATGAATCTTCCCAAGGGGGTAGCGTTTTTAGATGCTTCTTTTCGAGGGCGGTAATAAATTCCTTTAGTTGCTGATATCATTTTGTGCAGTTTGCTTCTGGCTAGTTTAATAATCCCTTTGTCCCAAAATAAGTGTACATTTCTATTTAGTTTCTCTGAAAATATAAGTGCATAGCTTTCAATTATGCCCTTAATGGTGAGATGGATAAATTCATTACCCCATCTATTATTAAGGATAATAATAAATACACATATTCCCTCTATTTTTCATCGTGGACATTGGGACGGAGGGAGAGTTTATCGTATTACTACTCTTTGCTGAAGACAGTATATTCTTGTTGAACAGGTGATTATAAATTCCGAAGTGTGGGATCTCCGAAACTTTAGGCTTCTCCGAAGCGTACCATCCTTGGATCAAACGGTGATAACCTTCAATGCCAGTGGTGACGTGATATATGCAATTCTGAGAAGAAATATAGAGGAAGTCACGTCAGCTTTCCAGACTCGACGCGTTAAGCATCCTCTCTTCTCCGCTTTCCGAACACTAGATGCCGTCAACTACTCGGACATCGCCACCATTCCCGTCGATCGTTGCGTTCTCGATTTCGCCACCGAACCCACCGACTCATTTGTCGGGCTAGTAACGATGGACGATCAAGACGAAATGTATTCTTCAGCCCGAGTATACGAGATTGGTCGGCGGAAACCCACCGATGACGATTCCGATCCGGACGATGCGGAAAGCGAAGAGGAAGACGAAGATGATGAGGATATTGACGAGGATGCGTTATTGGGTAACGATGAAGATGGTGACGATATGAGCAACGATGAAGATAGTTTGAGCGATCTCGATGATGATGATGATGAGGGGGATGATGATGATGGTGATTTCATGATGGATGGTATGGACTTTGATGGCGAAGGTGGGATATTTGAGATTATGAGTGATGGTGAAGATGGCGATGAGGATGATGACGGTGATGATGATGAGCTGATTGAGTCGTTGAGTAGTGGCGATGATGAAGATTTCATTGGAGGATTCTGAATTGGAAACTAAAATGAGTGTATTATAAACGTTTCATAATTATTTTGGTAGAACGAAAAGCCTTGCGTATCTTTAAGTTTTGACGATGGTAGCAAAATGCGGGGGGTTTTTTATTCCTTTTTTTGGCGGATGTTAAAATGATGGATTTTTATCGACAATGGCGTGGATCTCCGACTTTTGGTTTTAGTTTATTGACGTTTATGGCAATGGTTTAACGACATTACCTAAAAGAGTGGTGTTAATTTAAAGGGCTTGATGAAACAAAAGTTATGTGTCGCAAAAGTGATTCAACTTAGCGTCTGAGCCTTTAAATCCCGGATGAAAAGCCCGAGTTTATTTGGGCTAGTCTGGGCTTTGAAGTCCAAACGGAAAAGCCCGAGTTTATTTGGGTTACTTTGGGCCTTGAAGTTGAAAGAAGATCTGGTTGAGATTTCAACCGGATCTTGAATAAGAGTTGGTTTAATTGGGATTTAAATTTGATCTTGGGCCTATGTTTGGGCTTAGCAAGCCCTTGGTTTGTTAGGGTATTTCTATTTGTCTAGCAATAGCATTATTTGTTACTTGCTTTGTTTTTTCTGCTTGATTTGCAATTAGCTCGGATGCTATCGAACGGAAAAGCAGGGAGACTACGCGGCTTTGCGTATCAATGCTTATGTACAAATTGTTGGTAACTTTAATGTATATTCAAATATATGATTTCCTTTTAAATAACTTAAAAGAGATTGTAATCAAATCCAATATGACCGATCTATTGGTGACGAGCTTAAAGAATAAATATTTGGTCAAACATAGACATGGACAATATAGGTAAACAGTTAAGGCACCTAGTCGGTTTTACCAAGGCCTGATCATGGTGACCAACTGACCATTGATGGTACTTGATGAAGTCGGTGTTGATTTTTGTTATAAGCGGATGATAGCTTAAACATCCTTCACCGATCATGGCCGGTATAGTCTGTTTATAAATTCAACTTGTACATAACCATGCAACAATTAAATGGTCATAAAACATTTCTAATATATATTTTTGCTTATGTTATCGTTCAAACGTTAAATGAATCATGCCCAGGTGTATAAAATGCTTGGCTAGTAAACGCTAGAACCTATGCAAAAGACAAAAATATTTATATTTGGGCAAAAAGTTGATTACTGGCAACCCCAACCAACCCTACACGGAACCCGCCTTGAAAGACACCAATATGTCTTGTATTTGGGCACAGTCGCCTACCCCTTTTCCAACTAAGCTGCACGCAAAAGGCAAAAAATAGCGACTACTTTAGCCCTACAAAAAATTTAACATTAAAATTGATCTAAAGTTCTCTAAGTTAGCCTCGACCACTTTCATCCCGACTTGTACCCTTGAATTTTTAATAATACAAATTACACGAGTATAAGAATCACCTCAATATTGGATGCAAAACCAGTTCTAATTTTTCTTACACATCGTAA
>LUCG01149131.1:0-13928 GCA_001633085.1 Carthamus tinctorius
GAAAATTACAAAAATAGTCCTTAAGTTAACGGAGTTAACGAAGGAGTTAGTCAGAGGGACCATGGTCAAAACGAAATGAAAACCACAAAGACCATATCCAAGATAAACATACATTAGGGACCATGATCAAAAAAACTATTAAACCACAAGGACCAAATCCACAATTTACTCTAAAATCTATTATTTAAATAAAAAATAATTTTTTATATAAAAAAATAGTATTGGAATTGAAAGACCTTGCAAGAATTGAAAACCTTGCAAATACTTACAAGCAATTTTGTAATGTGTCATGCCAACTCACATACAAAAGCAAGTTGCAAGGTTAGGGTGGATAGTCTTACAAGTTAAAATCTTTGGGACACACATCACTATTATTACAACCAGTTTTTTACATTCTCAATACACAGAATGACCTGATTTTAAATCCATCACTGTAAATAGTGTTACTCGTGTATAAAAGAAGTGATATTGATGTATGCGAGAAGGAAATCATTAAAAGAAATATAATTAACAATGTGTAAGAATGTAACTAGCCTCTTCTATTCAAACCTAAGATCTCCATACACTATATTCAGACCTTTCATTTTTTTATTTTGAAATTTGATTAAATAAGGGAGGATGAAGTTGAGTCTTGAGAGTAAACTTAAAAATGGATTTGATTTAAGAAAACAATTAAGACTTAGTTTATAAGGGGAATGTGCACCATTTGGCTTACTAACCATATCCCTATAAAGTGAATTGCTCTCTCACATACATCAACATCTCAAACCCTCTTTTTATAGTCCCAATGTATGCTTTTTACATTTCCAGTGCATCACACCCCTATTAAAAAGGTGCAAATAGCAAATCCCGTTTATAATATGGTCTATAATAACTACACGATTTATATTTTAAAATTCTTTATCAATTATTTTTTTAATATATTTAATAAAATCATGTCTTGGTCTTCTAAGTAGTTAGTTTCAATAACTCTGATTATTAAGGACAATAATAAATTGATTTTTTCTTATAAACCATCACGTTTTTCGCATTTTTCTAAATTTAAGTTTTTTTTATATGATTTCTTTAGAAAACATTTTGTTGAAAATAATAGTTTAACAAAAATCTAAAAGATATCAATTTCTTTATTTTAGATAATTCGTTAAAGATACTCTTAATTCTCTTCCATATTAACAGCATAAAATAGAGTTTGAGTTTAAAAATAGGTTAGTTTTTTATAATGATCGTTAACTAACATTTTAAATTAAAGAATACGAATATTTTTTTAAGGGTGTTCGGGTCGAAGTCCGACTAATCCCCGACAATTTTGGAGGCTAAACATGGTCCCACTTAAATGTCCCCAGCCATACGTACGGAAAAGCTCGAACTCGGTTAGGACGCCATAAACCCCCCGAGCAA
This sequence comes from Carthamus tinctorius, assembly GCA_001633085.1. NCBI lineage: Eukaryota > Viridiplantae > Streptophyta > Magnoliopsida > Asterales > Asteraceae > Carthamus > Carthamus tinctorius. Next base: position 1,399 of record LUCG01149131.1, read on the forward strand.
TAACTAATCCGCCACAGCACTGGAAGACAAGAATACAATATTATGAAAATAAAAAATAAAAAATTATTAATATAGATATTTATTTTAAAGAGCAAATTCAAAATTTAAACAAACCATGAGTGTAATCCATTCATTAAAGAATGGTTGCTTGCAAGCAGCTCTTTGAAAACTCAAAGACAAATGGTTAAAAATTGAACTTGGTCGACAAAAATGACCTTTTATACTATTTTTCAAAATATAACTATTTTTTATATTTTAATATATTGTTTAACCTGATTTTATATAAATAAGGTTTATATACTATACCTAAATTTTTTAGTAAATTCTAAAATATGATTTCAAGTTATCTTCCTAATAGTTTTCAACCAATTTAGTTACATTTCATTGTCATAGCAAAACTATAATTAATATTACTTGCTATAATTCAACTAGAACGTTTTATTTACGTAGTACGTAATTCTATCCACAGCCGGTCGGCATGGGCATCGGCATAGGGCTGTTGCTGATCGGCAACCTCGGCAACACCGCCGAGGTCCTTCGGCATGGAGAAAATTCGGCAAGCGGGTGCCGACTCGTTAGACGAACCATCCCACCCCACCCTCTCTCTCCTTTCTCTCNGATTGGTATGAGTGTGGTTGAATTGGTAAGGATTGACAAGGTTTTGGTAAGATAGTGGAAAACTGATGTGGCGACTTGTGCCATTGGGAAGAGGCGTCACTACTGTGGATGATCTAACAAGCTATACAACCAATCATAATCATTCGTCTAATCTAAAATATATTTTGTTTCCAATTTTTTTTCCTAATTTAAGTCACGATCATAATACTTGATTATTATCAGCTTTCACATATATATATCTATCTAGTTAATGAACTATGATAATTGTGCATAAACATCTCTTTTATTTCTTAATATAATGGTATGTATAGTTTGCTAGAATTACGTTGTTTGTAAATGAAACGTCCCTACAATTCAATATGAAATAATTAACAATTAATAATTACTATAAAATATTTTTATTTTTTTAATTTTTATTAAAAATATAACTATATCTATTCAAGCTAAAAGAATGTAAATAGCAAATTTTTAGAATTTTGATAATCTATTTTATTGAAAAAATGTTTAGGACTTAATTATTTAAAATATAAAAGTTTAATGGTTTTTTCATTTAAAAAATATTTCAATGACTTAATCATTCAAAATAAAAAAGTTCAATGATCTTGTTATTCCAAAAAATAGTTTAAGAACTTAATCATATATGTTTACTTATATTACATTGTACCGTACATTTACAAGTGAATATACATATCTTAATGTTGTTCACTATTACGGTATAGAGATATTCGATACATATTTTTTGAAAGGCAAAAGCATACTTTTATTACCCGAACCAATGTTTCCCGAGGCTACATAAGAATCTAGAAAACAACCACTGGAACTAGAGTAAACAGAAAAATGAAATCATCACATTATGATGCACGACACAACTTCTAAACTATCAAAGCCTCAACCAACGACCCAACCGAGTTTTTCAGACCCTATGATTTACTATCGTAAGCTTTCTCAAAATCCACCTTGAACACTCGACCTTTTTTCCCCGATTTCCGAATGTACTCTACCGCTTTGTTTGCAATTAGCACCCTGTCAAAAATGAATCTTCCTTTAATAAACGCCGCTTGTGTATCCGGCTATCCGCAATCACTATGGATCTATAGGGAAATAGATGGGGGGATGGACCCCTACTAATTAGGAAAGAGATTCTCATTTTTATGTTGAAAATATTCTTTTCTTTAACTTTCTTGTGTCCCCCCCCCCCAATAATTTTTGTCCAGGCCTCCACTAACTAAGAAAAGTATTTGAAAATTAACAAAAGATTAACAACATCTCTCGAAATCAACCAAAAAAGGAAAAAGTTTATCGAAATCAACAAAAAAACTTAGAAACCAATAAAATTAAAAATCCATCGAAAATTTGGAATCGCACTAAAAACATATTGACCAACTTTAAAGACCTTTAATGTACCTTAAAAGCGACCCCACTAGATAAAAATCTCGGATCTGCAGCTACTTTCCGCCAACATCTTGGAAAGGATTTTGTAGAAGGCACCTATCAAACTTATCGGCCTATATAATCATTGAACCCCGTCGGAGTATCAGTTTTTGGAATGAGCATGATGAAAGATGCGTTGCATCCCGAGTTATCTCCTCTACTTCCCAAAATCTCTCCATAGCTTCCATAAGATCTTTTTTTGATAATTGCCCAAAACCTTTTTATAAATGTGGACGCGATGCAGTCCGGACCCGATAACTTATTGTTGCCACACAATTTCACCGCTTCCCAAATTTCTTCCTCCGTAAAAGGTTTTTCCGAGTTCTATGCTTATTAGTACAAATATGAAACTAAGCAGGTGAAATTTATGAGGATTAGCTTCCTTGGACATAACATAATAAATAACAAAATGAATATGCAAGTATCTTGGTTAAAAAGATGTGATCAGAATTAGTGATGTTATGAATATGATAACAACCAAATACAACCACCAACCAATTGGACCAATATAAGTCATTGTAACTTGAAATAAATAGATGTGTAGTAATATGATGATGATCCACTTTTCTTTCATCTATCAACAAATAAATGACAAGCTTACGAATTCATGAGGCGGTCCATGACCAATTTGACAACGGCAGGAGCATCAACTGTAACTGCCACCTTCACTGTCGGTTTGTTACACCATTCTGTCTCTTCGTTAAACCTTGAAAAGTCAAAAAAAAATCATCAAATGGGTAAGTTTATATTTGAAAATCTGCAAACTGGAATTCATAACAGAAACAAGGTCCTAATAAGTGTGAATAGGCCAACACAATCAACCCATCTTTCACCACCAAATATGCCTGAAAACGACTATTTTGCTCAATAACCTTGAATGAGTTACGCTATATTCTATAAAAATGAAATTCTAAAAAAATTCCACCTTTTTTGTTTGTTGAAGAACAATGTTAGTCCCCTTGTGATGCCGGCTGTCTGGACTCTAACAACACCTTCCGTGTACGTCATCAGTGAAGGATTGACGGCTGCAAGAAGCGCTGTTGGATCATGAAGGTAAACACCTACAGAAATGTCCCATTCAATAGCATCAGCAGATGAACTAAATTCGTTTTCTTTAATTAATACCAAAAGGTGGCATTAGAAAATGGACTGAGCGTTTTAACAATTCAGTTGTCTCAAGGCACGTACCTTTCATGCTGTATGCATCATGATGATAAGAAAAGTAATACTCAAGGATTTTGCACAAATACTTGGCAAATGTTCCATCCGACTGTGCCAATTTGTCACGCTCATCATCTACAAACATATTACCAACTATAAATAAACAACAGTATGATGCATAACAAAATAAGTTAACTGTATATCTTGTATAGATATCACCATATCATTCATCATTGTTCCTAGAATTTCATTAATGTCCTAATCCACTACAATAAAAGAAAGAGGTATTTGAAAGCAAATATCTTGGCCTTCATCTGAATCAAATAATCTATGGAGTGTTGAATTGAACTTGTTACATCATCTGTTGAATAGTGAAAGATATAGAAATCACTAGTCAACTTCCTCCAAATTGACTTCTATTAATCAATTGATTTTTTTCAACTTGAAGGTAAATCTCCAACCATTTCTGAGTAACTGGGCTAACATAACAATCAATTAGCCATTTAAATGAGTATCTGCATCAAAATAGTATATAGCGTTTAAATCGTTTAACTTCCAAATGTTACATAATCTAAAAAAGTTGCATTTTGTATATTAAAATCAAACGCGTAATGTGTTTAATTTAGTCTATGTGCAATCCCTGCTTAGCGATTAAGTGCTGTAAGGTTAGACGATTGGTAAGTAACTAGTCACCAGATGGTGTAATTCAAATTTTGAGATATCTCCCAAGTCCCAAGGAAGGGTTTTTGCTATCAAATCATCTAGTATTTGGTGCAAGTCGTGTCATGATATAGCAAGATGCAGTCTCACCATCTAGTGTCAAGGCTAAGTATTGAGCCGCTATGAGACAACAACATTTCATGTGAGTAGGACGTTTACTAAGACGATCAACCCACTATGCAAATATCCAAGACAGGGATCTTCCATGAATGAACCATGAACCAAACATATTACAGTAGGCTATCATTATCTTAATAAGGTGGTAACTGGTAAGGGTTTCTTATAAACCTCCATTTATTGAGCCAACTTTAGTTTACTCTGGAGATTATCTTGATTATTTTTTAGAAAGCTTGTAAACTTAATACAATATAGTAAGGATGAACCTAAACCTAATTAGGGCCAAATAATGGATAAAATTCATAATAATTACTTTTTTTATCTTCCGATTGATTCAAAATCCGAAACCCTCCTATAGGGATGTTAGATTAACCCTCTGTGCAACAAGTTTGGAATGGTTGATGTAGAAGCTCAAACTTGAGGAGTGTTAAGATATATTTAGCAAACCAATGATTTACATGATCCGGACATGGTATAGGAATGATATGATTTGATTCTATCATGTTCTAGTTGATCTTGTTTCCTGCATTCTACCATGATGTACAATATATTTCATGGTTTTCCCTCTACTAAAAAACGTTATCACCCCAATTTCTTTAAAAACTAAAGTCATTTGGTTCGTTTGCTTCAATTTAGAGCACAAGTACCTTTTCTATCTGTTAAATAATGTAGAGTTTTGTAAATTTAAGAAATTGGGGATATGGGGAAGTTTGTTTATAGGTGTGTGCAAGAGAAATACACACTAGAACCTGAATCGTTTACTTAATTTGTCTATGTAGTCCAGATTATAAGAATCGTCTCACTTTATTTCAAAGATAGGCAAACGATCGTGTGAGAAGTTGAGTTAATGGTGAGAAGTGTGAGAAGTGGATGTGAACCCTTGATCTCTTTTAATTTCATTCCCTCCCATGAATTGCACTTTAGACGGGAACTGATCGGTGCATCTCATCATAATATGCATCCATGTGCATCCAACGGTTGATAACCACTTCTCACGTTAGCCTCAACTTCTCACCGGAACACAACCTTTCAAAGACATAGAATTTAAGTTTATTTTCTATTGTTGTGTTTGCTTCTAGTTTTGCAAATTATGGATATTCATTTCTTGATTCACAAAAGAAAGACCAAAATTGCATTTGCATCTCTCATACCCCATGATTTGTGGTCAATATTTCAGGGATATGATCAAAACTGCAAGGGGTGAGCACCACAGGGCACCTTGTAAACAGATTCAACAAACAGGAGAAGCACATATGTCTCATACATCATAGATTAGCATTCATTCTATAGAATACACAATATTGTCTTCACTCAGAAATTTCACAAAAATATACGGAATGAAGGTTGGTGTGGTCTCAATGCAGTTTGTAAGCACCTTAGCCATGACCAAACAAAAATGGTTGGCTTATCTTGATTTATCATAGACCATGGTACGGTCACACCAACTTGGTTTTTCACCGATTGAGTTTTGCTGAATGACTAAAACTAGATCAGAAACATCTATAAAGGTTAACAAGATTTTAACATGGTCATCTCATAAGAAGAAGAGTGTTAATTTGCATATCGAACTTCATCAATACAAAGTATTTATGTGACCCATTTAAGCTTTATCACTTCAACACGGGAGCATTATCACAAACATTGGAAGCTGTATCATCATCATCATCATATAGTAATTTGAGTTCGCACAAAAATAGTTAAAGGTGAGATACAGAACATACAAAGAGGATTACCTTTCATAATAACTTGATGAGTAACATTGATCCCTACAGCCAAAACATCAGCTCCACTAGTAAACACAATATCAGCAGCTTCTGGATCACCAAAAATCTGCTTGTCCAGTCCAAGAAAAGAAATCAAACGTGAATTCGTTACAAAATGATTGGCACACAAACACAATTATAATAATCACGGATTGTGGTTGCACAAACATGTTAGGACATTTTGCTACCAAGTGATTACTATTCTATCTGAATCGGGACTGCGCAATGCCAACCGGTAGAAAACACTTATGTATGAGTAGGCAAGGAAGATTGCTAATAGATGGATTTCATCAGCCTAGATGAGAGAGCGCTAGTACTGCCATTATTGCTAGAAAAGCCGTATGTTGTAGTATTCGTGATGTGAAAGATGTGCACAATTGATGCATTAAATCTAGGCAACAAAGGGAGAAATAACAATGATTTAAAGTTACAAAAGTTGTCGCGCAAGTGTAGGCTCGGTAACACTCCAATCCCCCATCCTTTTTAAATCTTTTACAGTCATGCTACAAGTGGTATTTGAGTAACAAATTGGTCTCCCTATCAGTTACCATCCACTGAACACCAATTAAGTTGAAATTTTGGACATTTCTCCATAAATATATGAATTGTATAGCATCTCTCCTCCACTTCTCTCCCTCCACATATAATGATCCTCATTCTCTCTCATCTCTCCTCCTCCCCTTCATCCTTCATCCTTCGACCTACTCTCCATTCTCTCTTCTTTTCTATTATCCAACTCCATGTATACCTTCATACCTCTCTCTTTCTCTCTACACTCACTTTTGCCACTCTACCACAACTCAAAGAGATTGAAAACTTCCCTCTGTGAAACAGACAACTGCAGAGAAGCGCTTTGATCCACCTCTCCATAATATCTCCCAGTTAAACCTCCCTATACTCCCATCAAAGTAAAGCAGTGCTAACGGTAATGCTACATATACTATGTTACTCACAAATCCATAAGTTTTTCGTAGCATAAGTTTCTTCCTGTTCTTCTTCCATTTATAATTCTGTTCTGTTAGGCTTTTAGTTCCTTTATGATATAATATTTTACTCATACATATCACCATCCCTCTGCCTTGGTACGAACCATAATTTTAGTGCATACATTATTTTATCATGAAGCTATTTCGAGTTTAATTTTAGTCTAGTACTTAGGTGGAATTGATGAAATTATAGTTTACCGTATTTATTCACTGAAGATGTTGGCCTTTCTGCATTTTCATGTGTTCCTTGTGTAGGAAAGCATCCTCCTCCTTCTCCAAGCGGTATTAGGAATTCCATTTCCAATTAAAGAGTTGTACTTCCCAAAGGTTCATCGTCGAAATACTGGATAGCCATTGAGTTTTACGTAGTGGTTTCTCTAGACTATCAAGTGGATGAGTGCAATTGTCTTCGAGATTGGTTGTTGTCTACCAAAAAAAAAAGGAAGAACTCCTTTTTTTTTGGAAGGGTGTCCGGGCCAAAGCAAGGAAGAACTCCTTCTCATTCAAAAGATAAGGATCCCATGCTATATGCTGAAGCATGTCCTATAAGTTAGCTGATTCCCTTAGTTACTCTGAAAGTTTACAATAGATTGTAGAAAATCACTCCCAATCCCCAACAAACACTCTGTTCTTAAAGAAAGTGGCCAGAAAATAAATGAAGCTAACAATGCCCAAACCCTGTCTCCCAGAATCGACAACATATGTTCCTTAAAAGGACTTTGCCAAAATATGCGGCAAGAAAAAAATATTTCAGTTCCGAGGCTTGGACCTTTGGCTTGTAACACTGTACCTCCATTTTATCACACTTTGGCCTATAACTTTTTAGCTTGGGTCAGGAATATTAATCCGGTCCACAGCATGAATATGAGACATCAAATATATGAAGTCCACTTTTCAAACATGATATACGTATTGGCATTACTTCTAATATCGTTTAATCTAGTTACCAGTATGTTTCTCATAAGTTAGATGATCCATTTCTATTGAAAGGGGCCTATTTGACTTCCAGAAGACAAAAGCTGGAATAGTTTAGTTTGCTTTAAAGTAAGAAAGCAAGAGAGTACCAATAAGATAGAGTAACTTACATTAGCCTCAGCAGCAGGATTCACATTCCCGTTTACTGCAAAAGCACCACCAAGAAGAACAATCTGTCCAATGTTTTTGGTGAATGCAGGGTCCAGTTGAATGGCCTGCATCAATTCAAAGCAACTTAAAAGGTGTTTCAATAAAGTAGAAGTTGCTTACACCAATATTAAAAGGGTTGCAAATGAGACCAAGGCAATGTTGGTAAGGGGACCTAATGCCACCACAGTGACTTCTCCAGGATAAAGATTAGCCTGCTCGACCAAATATTCTGCAGCTGATTTTTCTATTGGTTTCGACTTTGGCTGAGGGAAGTTCTGGTTCCCAAGTCCATCCACCCCATGGACAAAGTCTGCAACTCGAAGCTTTGTCGCTTTCTGGGCACAGGAAGAAGAAAATGAAGATACACCATAAGTTCTTTCTCCAAGAAAAGATATAAGTGAACAAGTACATGAAATCAATATAAAAAACGGGAAAATCGCATTAAAATGGAAGCAACTTTGCTTTCATACTTATTTTGCTGAATCAACTTTCAGAACTTCCATTTTGGGGAACCAACTTTTACAACTTGTCATTTAATGTACCCGTGACCAAATTCATGTTCCCCAAAATAAGAAAGAATGAGAATTTGGTTCCATTTTGGTGATATTGCCCAAAATAACACAATTCATGATCAATTTTGAATTCTGATGAAACCCTCACAATGTAGATGCCATGATGACACCCCTCCCAAATAAACAAGGGAAAAGAAAGAGACATCTTTCATGATAACATCCCAGAGACATCCAATTATGCAGATTGGACAACTTGAAGTCTAAATATTTGATCTACCTAAAGTCCTTCTTGTCTTCAAGTCCATCAACCCCATGGGCAGAGTTCACAATTTCAAAGCTTTGTCGCTTTCTTGGCACAGGGAGAAAAAGAAGAAACATGTAGAGACACCATAAATTCGTTTCTCCGGGAAAAAAAAAGATACAAGCAAACAAGTACATGAAGCTAATATAGAACACTCAATTCATGATACAATTGCATTTTTTGATAAGTCCCTCACAACATAAGTACTGTGATAATGTCCCTCCCAAATGAACAATGTAGATGGCAAAAGAGAGACTGATATCATGATGAAAAAATTCTAGAGGCATTTAGTTGTGCAAATTGGACATCTTGAACCTAAATCTTTGATCTACATAAAGTCACTGCATTCAGAAAGTTGGCATGAGATGTCTATGAGGCAACTTCGTGGAGAAGTTCGTTTTGAAACCAAATCCAACTTCTGTGTATGTTGTGAGATTTCTTTCAAAGCAATGTCCGTACTAGAAAGGGTACGAACTGTGGGTTCTTCTAACATATCAACCATATATTCTTTATATACTCTTCTCGTAACCTTTCCAGAACTTCNATATAACTGACATGAGATCCTTCCGCAACAGGGATGTCTGTTCTCCCAGCAAACTCCAGCTAAACACAAATAACAGAACGCCTATCTTGAGTTGGTAAAATTAAACAAAGACAATGCCGAAAAGCAACAACCGTCTACCCCATAACATATTACATACAAACGTAATCACAAGGAAATCGCAAAATATCACAAGCTAGCACTTTGTCATGCAAAAAAGATGAAATGAGCTTACCAAATGCAATGCATTTCTAGTGGCAAGAGTGGTGTAAACATTGCCATAAATAGTTGTAAGCCCAATCACCTCGATTTCTGGTGACCTTAATGCCAGAAATATTGCCATCGCATCATCTGAGTGAACGATTGCAGACAACATGGATTAAAAGATCAGCTACTATTTGCCCACAACTTATTTGTTTTCCTAATTGTGGTGAACAAAGAGCAATAACACCAACAAGATGACAAAGGAAATAAACAAAATCTATAACAATCATATAAATTGTATTGTGCTCTTAGCTTGGAAGACAAAGTTCATAGAGATTCAAAAAAGAAAAGAGAAAAAAAAAAGCCTCATAATCATTATTTGCCCACAATTTAACTATTAGAAAGAAGAGCTTAATTACCGATGCCAGGGTCAGTGTCTATGATTATCTTCTTTGGATCCGCCATGGAAGTGAATGTGGCAAACACGTCTGCTGCATAAGTTAATGATCAAAGTGACATTAGCAATCAATTAGATACACAAATCTAACTGAACGAAAATGGTTCCGATATCTTAGGGATTAACAAGCATCACTCCAATTGAACTAGAAATTCACAGAAACCGCAAGGGGATTGAAGAGCAACAAGACGTTAATTCCTTCAAAAAAAGATTAAAGATTCCTTTCACCAACCAAAGTTTGAACAAAAATTGCAATAATAGATCTTGGGTTTGATCAGTGTGTGAAAATATAACTTTTATATGAAGCTAATTACAACAAATCATGAAGAAAACACAGAATAAGAAAAGAGAGACCTTGGAGTAATCGAGTGGATCGAAATCTGTGATCTCTGAATTTGGAAGGAAGGAAGGGAAGGAGATGGTATCTGGGATTATTTTATTAGCTCCAAATATGGGGGGGTTTGAAGAGTTCCTCCTAAAGAAGCCATATGAACTTGTATGATTTTGGGAAATTTGAAAACCTCACTCTTTCATGTTAAAAGCCTAGAACTTAAAATGATAATCCTCCTATTTCTTCTCTATGCTACTTCTATAGTTTTTATGTGACATAAATTCAAGGTCAATATGTTCGACTCGATAAACAAAATTGATGATCTGTAAGATATTGCTGAATACGTTCTTATGGGGTGAGTTATTGTTTTGTAAGAAACCTTGGAATGAGGCTCTATATCGCCTTGCCATGTCATATGAAGTCTTAGGTGGACTGTTTATAGAGTTGTTAGAATTTTCATGGTATGTTAATTTTCGTGGTATGTTACTCCACGGATTCATGGTATAACGTCTTGCCCGTAATTGTCGGGAGATTTTCCGGCTTATATGATATGATGAAACTGTAGTTAAACGCTCATCCCAAAATGTAAAATTGAAATAAAGGAATCATTCATGGTACAACTTGTCTTACACAAAAAGACAACAACCAATTCAGGTACATTGATGCCCATATTCTAGGAAAAAATGTCAAAAATATTGATCTACGCTTATGCCGCTCCAAGGTATCGAGTCTTGTTGCCATCCTGCATATCATATGCAAGCACCATTTGGGGTTGTTTTTTTTTTTTACTTTTCAAGACTTATTTACCACTTAACACTTTTTCGGTTAAGTATTTTAAAAATAAGATTGTTCTTTTACATTCAGACCCACTTATCATTTATTTTTATCTTTAAGAAAAAGGGGTAACCCTATCACTTTTTTCTCACTTATTCTTTCGGTTGCACTTTCGGTTTGAGACTCAAAATCGCCGCCACCAAATCATCGAACTCCAAAACCAATCGACCCCATACTCATGTGGTTTTTGTGATAATTCTTTTTGTTGATTTCTGTGGGTTTTTTTTTTTTGTTTTTATTATATTTGAAGCATATGTACTTTGTTGTTTTGTGGTTCAAGTATGATAATGTGCAAATAATAAAGAGACAACTCTTCCATCAATTGGGTATTGTGGTTAAAGAAACATATGGTTACTCTATTTTTGTGGGTTTTTGAAACATAGCTAATGTCTAATATGGCTATTGTTTTTGTTATTTATCTCCATGGTTGTATCCCATATGGGCATATCACATATGGCTACTAATTTTTTTTATCTCCATCAATATGGATAGTATTTGTGTATATAAATGGTCAATAGAAACATTATTAATTTGTATGCGTACATTCATGTGATTTTCAGTGATAGACGAGAATGTACAATGTATAAGGTGGACAAATGAAACCATAAAATGTAGTTTAGAGAGTTGTATAGAAGAGGTCGATAATGTGGGTCGAAATGGGGCAGTCTTCGAAAAGAATCTTGGGTAAAGGTGGCAGCAAAACTTGAGGAAGTGTGTCACATAGAGCTAACACAAAAGCAACTGAAAAATCACTACGATTATTTAAGATTAATGTAAGAACTAACTTTCCCTTCTTGTCTATGATGGTACATTTTCCCTTAATGAGGTTCACACATAAGCCTTTATAACATAGTTGACTAATGCTTAATCCCTTTTCTTCTTTGTATTCAAATAGCATACACATTTCATATTCTTAGTTTTTCATGATTCATAAAATCTTCTAGCTCTAGATCTATGTCAAATAGCATAATTTCTATTTAAAATTAAAATTGAGCGATAGAAAATAAAACTGACATGAAATAAAATTATTCATTAAGATGTTTTGGGTCTCATTGTGCACAATATATTATTATAACTTTTAGGGGCTGCTTGGTTCATTTTCGGGAATGAGAATGGAAATGTAAGAGAATGAGAATAGAAATGAGCATTGTATTGATGTTGTTTGGTTAACCCAATATAATCAATGAAAAATTATTTCATAATTAAAAATATTTCATCCAACTTGAAAATACAAAATATGTTTCATTTAACTTTAACATCAAGAGACGGAATGACATATGGGAAAAAACAACAAAGTAGAAATAAAATTTTCATTCCCCCCAATTTGGTTAGGAATGGAAATTAATGGATCTACAAGAATGATTCAATTATATAATATCAGACCAAGCAACAGTTTTCATTATCATTCTCATTTCTTACCCTGCAATAC
>LUCG01149144.1:650-10969 GCA_001633085.1 Carthamus tinctorius
GAATCGGATTTTCGGTTTTTCGGATCTGGTCGAGTTTTGTTCACCCCTAAGTATGAGGAAATTATAAATAAAGAGAAAATCAATCTGTATTTTGAGGGGTATAATGGTAAATCTGACTCTGTTCTACTTAGTTCCAGGGGGGTAGGATGGGACAGGCTTGTCCCACTCTTGTTCTACTTAGTTCTGGTGTGTCCCACATAGATGTCTGCCAAACATGGGACAAGTCTGTTCTGTCCTGTCCTGTCCCATCCTGTCCAGCGTACCAAACGCACCCTAAAGGAATTAGAATGTAATTTGACCACGTGTTTAATGGTAGAAATTCAATTCCTTCAAGATCCAAGGAATGATGTATTCCACTTGTGGAACTCAATGAATTCCATCAAGTTTATTTTGCCAACCAAACATCATTAAGAAATTTGGTCAAAAAATTTATCATTCCAATTCCATCAAAAAAATAACAAATCAAAATATACTTATGAAATCAACCATGGAAACTCCATTGCTATCAAATATATATATAGCTAATTACATGAATGACATTCAAAATAATACATATGGTTTCAATTAACAAAGGAACCAAAAAGAACAAATGAAAAACCAGACTTCACTCTACATCTTCAAGACTTGTAACAGATCTATCCTTAATCCTTCAACAATTACAAGTTGGATTCCCTCTCTGCACAAAAATGCAGAATAAGATATAAAACTGAGAGATGTACCAAAGAAATTACAGTTTTAGCCTTTTATCATATATTTCATATAACGGAACTAACTAGGATCTTGTGTCTTCTTACGCTTGGCTTCGGGCTCTTCGTCATTGTTAAGAATCTCATTGACTGTTTCCGGGCCTAGAAGAGACGCGTGTTTGCTAGTTATGGTACGCCCAGCCCTCAGTTTTGGTCCCCAATGCCTTTCCGGATTTGGAAGAAACCGTGCAACCTTCTTGGCTTGAGCTTTGCTAACCGATGCAACTGCTCTAGCAAAATTAACCTACACAACACAACGTTTCAGAACTTTTTACTCGTTGAAACTGTTTCTATGACATATGATTGATCGTAAAACGTTTATTTTTAGGTGAAAAAAGAAGTGGCGAAGCATACCTGAAGCTGAGGTTCTTTGGCTAGGATCACACTTCCAGCCTGCTCTGGAGGTTGGGCTTTCACAGGATGACTTTTAACCTTAAAATACAAAAAAAGACACCAACTTTAAGCATAGAAAATGCATTATGGAAAAATAAACATTGGTTGTAATGGAGCAATTAACTAGCTTACCCAACAACGCATGATATCCCATATGACATCCATAGGAGCATCAGATTTTAGCCCTAACGGGTTCACATGAGTTCCAGAGATACGATATCCAGCATTGATCACCGCAGACCTAAATACAACCGCTGAAGGGGAAATGCACTTAAGGGTACCACCAAGATTGTGCAAACTCAGGAAAAGAGGAACATCCGGTAATTCCTGAACAAAACAGAACACAACGGAGTTTACTAAGCCAATACAAATTTCATAAAAAAAGCAAACACTGATTATAATATCTCAATTCCAACGGACCTCTGAAATGGTTGTGAGGACGGCAGAAATCCGATTAAAAGCAGGATAGCGTTCTTTCATAGATTTAACGTCTGCTAATATGGATGTGACCCAATCTTGATCATGAATAGGAGCCGACCATATGGGTCCTCCCATGTTATATTTCTTACCACAGTCGCTGCAGTCTTGCGGAACAACAGGACCAAACCCTGGGAGATATCTTACGCTTGTGTTCTAAGAAAAAGAGAAAAAAAGAAAACAGGAGTTACAAAAAATTTTATCTCTGGTGTTCTAGGAAGCAACTACTTATGGAATAGATGTCCACCTTAGAGACGGTCCTGGCCAGTGACTGGAGATGAAAAGAATCACAACCAATACATTGATAAACATATGAGAGCTTAAGCGGAGTGTTCTTCATTGCACTTGCTGAGCTGAAATCATCCCATGATTCAGCAAAATACAGGCTGTCATTCAAAAAATGTTATGGAAGCTTGTGAAACAAAGGATACTCACGTATATATGCGGACAAACACCCTGACATAGAAGTCCATCTGAACAGATAAAACTGGGACAATGTATCGCTTGTACCGATTTGCATGACTCTGTATTTGAGAAAAAGTAAGCTTAGGTGAACAAAAGTGAAAAGTTAAAACAATAAATAAAATGAAAATTTAAGATATATGTTGAAGATTAGAAACACATAAGAGCCTTTCTAAGAAATATACCTCAATGCATGCCAGAAGAATGCGCAAAGCCATTTCGTGGCAATACTTTCCCCTCACTGGGTACGAACCATATCTAACTCAAAACACGACACAAAATTAGTCTTTTTTTAACAATCAAGTCCATCCCATGAAAACCACAATTTGTCCCTTTACAAATAAACCGATTGTATTGGTTTGGGTCAACAAGATCCTCTATGTTATCTTTATTGAAATGTATTAACATTTGGCCAACATCGAGACAAACTTGATAAAAAATATAACAAGTCAAATTGCAAATCTTTCATGGGACGGGAAAAGACACAATATAAGCTCAGTTTTGAAAATGCATTATAATCTTACTTGGAATAGCAGACTTCTGCATTGCCTCCACATAGCACAGCCATATCTGTGGCTGTACACATCAACAGCCCTCCGTCAGCAATCGACTGAACCGCAGAGTCCAGGAACACAGAGGGTGAACCATAAGGATCAAGATCAACCTGAACAACATCATATTCTGGTTATAACTTATAACAAGATCACAAGTTTTTAAGCAACACGGTATATAGGAACTAAAAGGTCATGATATTATAAATCATACCACTTCGAATTCCTTTGGATGAGTAAGCATATAGACTCGAGCATCAGCAAGGTTCGATTCCACCTTTTCACTTGCAACTGAAGCGTTGAACTTAATGTTCCTCCTGCAAGCTTCCACAGATGCTACAACAAAAGAAAAATAACAATAATGAGTAACAAAGTGCAAAAACTCATACCATTTTCTCAACCAATATTTTCATTCAACATTATAATCTTGGTAGAGAAGATGCACACAATGGCAGCATATGATACAATTTAAAAGATTTGTAGAACATAATTCACAAATATACACCATCACCAACCTTTATCGTTGTCCAGTGCCACAACTTGTCCTATCCCTTCTATTTCACGAGCATATCTTAGAGCTCGTAACCCTGAAGCTGATAGAGCCTATTGATTAATAAAACTTATGTTAACTAGCACTAAAGACACACAATCAAGATCCATGATAAAATGTGAAGCAAAGCAAAGCAAATAGATGTGAAACCTCAAGTACTCTAGGCGGCTTTAATTCCCCTCGTCCTTTACCCTCTGGTGTTCTTTCTGGTTCTTCGCAGTTGCCATTTGATTCATCATGTGGCATCTCTTCACATTCGCCGTTAGAATTTCCATTAGGCGTAGTAGACTCAGTTGGTGGTTGTAATCCTGAATCATTGTCCTCTGATACCTTCAACGCCTTTTTATTTCTTTTAGAGAGTAGTGCTTCGTGTTCTTCTTTACGTTTTGATATAAACGTCCTCAGAACAGCAATAGACATATCTCTGTTGTTAACCTGATGATCATAGAATTTGAATATCAGAAATGTTTTCATTATGCTATGGACCTAAGGAGTTGGTTCTGTTATAAAATAGAGAAATCTGTAGCACAACACCAACACAAGCAACTTCAAGCCTCATCTTCTACAAGCTACATTTCTTAAAGCTGTTAATCTTGAGTTAATATTCTACAAAATGACCTCTTTTACCAAATAAATTCTCCTAATCATAACCACCAGTAGGAATCCATATTCAAGGTTCTTCTTTCCCTGCAGCTATGGATACATTGTGCACAAAACAACAGAAACCATTTTATAGATACAAATTATATATGATTAAGAATTATCACAAGAGTAAAGCTTCAAACATTCAAGATTTCTTTTCTTCACACCCTCCCCTACCCCATGAAACAATACCTTTTTACCTTCAATTCATTATTCATAGGTTGGATCTTTAAACAAAAATCAATGAATTTAAACCCCCCTCCCCCCAACAAAAAAAAAAAGAAAGCATCATACAATCATAAATTGAGTAATAAAGATTGACCTGGGTTTTATTATAAAAGACTTCATTTTTGGTATGCATCAAAATCTCAGCCTCTCCTTCTTTGATGACGATGTAATCGTCGAGATGAGATGATGGTGTAGTCTCTTCAGCGCCTCCCATGTTATTCTGATTGCAGTGGACTGGGAAAGAAAAGAGTGCATGTATGTATAGTATGTATATGGGGGGCAGGCAGTTGTTTATAAACCGCTCTAACTCAAAAACCCTATTTTTCTGCTTCCATTTTCTTTGCCTCATTAAAATTCCAATCTACTCTGTTGATACACTTATAAATAATGTTAGATTCAGGTCGATTCTTAGGTTAAGAATGCAAAAAGCAGGTTTTGATGTTAACCCGCAACCTAAATGGATAAATTGATTGGGCCGAATCGGAGCATAGAAGTTGATTTGATTGATCTAAGTTGATACAATTTATTATTTCTTAATATTTTTGTTTGGTAGATCGTTCTGCAAAGCATTTTTTTTTATTTGAATTGAAATTGAAATGATTTTCAATGACAGTTAAGGAATAAGATAAAGAAAAGAAAGGGAAAATTATTCATATTAAATAGAAATCAATAAAATAAGTAAAAAAAATGAAGTAGAAGAACTCAGATTCCAAAATGAACAAATTCAGACTTAAAAAGGATGTTTCGGGTTCTCGAAGAATGAGGCGCAAGGGGATGCGGAAAGCAGGGCTAATGACTGGAGTGAAGTCGTAACAAGGTAGCCGTACCGGAAGATGCGGCTGGATCACCTCCTTTTCAGGGAGAGCTAATGCTTGTTGGTAGATTGGCTAATTGTTGTCTGATAGAACTGCTCCCGGTAGAAACTGAATCTGTTTTGCTATTTTTTTAAAAAAATCCTAAAACATAAAGAGACCCTCTTGGCCCAACCCTAAACACTCTAAGATCATTTCTCAAACCTACATGCGCAGCAGCACCAACTATGAGAAATCCGCCAATCCACATATGGTGTCTGGTAGGTTCCTAAAGGGTGGTAGCTCCCACCCGGGTTCGAGGCCGGGCGTGCACAATTGGTGGCCACTGAGTATTAATCCCAGGGGAGCATGCTTAGCTCTCGGTAAAAATTGCCAAGGATGTAGTCTAGGCAAAGCCCAAGTAAACCTTCCCAAAAAAAAAGTTCCGATGTAAAAAACATCACTTTGATAGGGATATACGTAACAATACATAAGAATGCCATTAGTTTTTCTCTTTTATAGACTATGGATTGCATATTCAAACAACACAACCATCTATGATTTTTATTGGATATTTTTTATATTAGGTTATTATTGTAAACTATTTTTTGAAATGCATCAAAGACTTTTATTTGAATTTAGAATGATACAAGACATAGGGAAAACCTTTTTACAAGATACATAGAGAAACCAAAACTCCAAAGAAAAGGGCAGAACGAAGACGAAACCCAAATCCAAAAAGAACCCGACAATACCCAAGCCTACAACAATCTATCTGACGAAATCTTGACCACTACACCATTCCGTTCAAGGTAAGTGAAAACCTTTAGGCAAAATCTTTCTAATTACTCTCGGACGAATTGGTATTGTAATCCAGGAGTGTTATTTTCTTAAGTAGCTTGTTTCTATGTTATAATATCTCTTTTTCTTTGGTATTGTTTTCTTTAATGTTGGGTTCTTTTTCTTTTTTAGCTTGTTTCATCTTGCAAATTGCTTGTGCTTGTATTTTAATTTTTTCTTTTAACAAATTTGTTGTTTCTCATAAAAAGTAAAATTCTATAATTTATGTGTAAACAACAAACATATTAAGAGAAAAAACAAACTATAAGAACATGAAAGTTTCTTTTTGTAGAACATCTAAATACAAAAAGGAAAAGGAACCCAACATCTAAAAAAAACTGCATGAAATAGGGAGAGAGCTAACTATAATCATACTTAGCAACCTAAAAAATTACTGGTAACATTATTTGGTCTAAAACTAATTAAAATCTTTTGCCTGATTAAAAAGCCAAGAGCATATACCTATAACTTTTTTCAAACCAATCACACCATTTAACTATAAAAAGCAAAAATATAGATATTTTTCACAAAAAATACCGTTGCTTTTGGCATGTGGGATCTTGGGTTTGAGTCTTTTATCCCAAACTTTTTAGAGAAGTCACAGTAATAAACACCTAACTAAAAAGTAAGAAAATATTACAAATGGGATCCAAACCCACGTCAAAAAAAATTTACACTACAATAGAGGAAAAGGCGGTGGCACACCATATTGGGTCCGCCTATGGATATCGAAAGCCAAATCAGAATTTGGAAGTGTCCGATCAGAAACAGCTTTGTTTTGTTAAGCACTCCTATTGAACCATAAGCTCAGATCAATCAACATTTCTTCCAACAGTCCCAAATTTCAGCCTTATCCACCGTATTCAAGCATCCGAAATCAACCTCAGAAGTTTTCCAAAAAATTCGGCTACTTTTATCCACATTCAAGGATTAATCCTATCGAATACAGGAAACTCACATACCCAACCAAGAACCCCCAATTGTATTGGTCCTCAATCAGTAAATCTTGGAGACTCCCTCCTTCAAAATTGTCTGTACATCGTATTATCATTTCGCGCTTCAAGTTTCTGCTCCAAAAATCTAATACACGCTTCCAAACTTTTTAACTGTTCTGCTCGCAGGTGCCAGATTTAGAAGAACTGAAAACTGGTTGGCATTGGATAAATGGATGTCAAAAGAAGTCGATTCTGGTGGAGTTTCACTTAGGAAACTGCTCTGATAGCAATGCTAGTAATGGTGCGAGCAGCCCTCAGCTTCGGTCCCCAATGCCTTTCTGGATTTGGAAGGAACCGTGCAACCTTCTTTACTTGAGCTTTGCTAACTGATTGAGCAAAATTAACCTACACAATACAAACATACACAATATTACCTTTATTCTCCATATTGCCCTTTCTAAACACAATCTTTCCCATTTTGCAGAATGTTTCACAACTTTTTGCTTGTTGGTAATTGTCACAAATAGTGATACCAATGATTTTGGTCTACATAATTCCTCAATCTTGTCGTAATTGAAGAGTATCTATGACATCTGATTAATAGTCAAGCATTTTCTATGTAATCCGAAATGAGGTGAAAGCATACCTGAAGCTGAGGCTCCTTGGCTAGGATTACACTTCCAGCCAGCGTCGGAAGTTGGGCTTTCACAGGATGGTTTTTAACCTTAAAATACGAAAGAAAAAGACACCAACTTCAAGCATAGAAATGCATTATATATGAAAAAATAAAACATCGGTTGTAATGGAGAAAATTAACTAACTTACCCAACAACGCATGATATCCCATATGACGTCCATAGGAGCATCAGATTTTAACCCCAATGGGTTCACATGAGTTCCAGAGACACGATATCCAGCATTGATAACGGCAGACTTAAATACCACAGCGGAAGGGGAAGTGCACTTAAGGGTACCACAAAGATTGTGCAAACTCAGAAAAAGAGGAACATCTGGTAATTCCTGAACATAATTACACAACAGAGTTTTTTACGAAAAAGCAGGCTCAAATGCATATATGTTCCAACTTTTTCTCTGTGAAATTTATACAAATACAACATAAAAAAGCACAGAGTGACTATAATAACTCAAACGTAACCAACGGACCTCAGAAATCGTTGTGAGGACGGCAGAAATCCGTTTAAAAGCAGGATAGCGCTCTTTCATAGATTTAACGTCTGCTAATATGGATGTGACCCAATCTTGATCATGAATAGGAGCCGACCATATGGGTCCTCCCATGTTATATTGCTTACCACAGTCGCTGCACTCTTGTGGAACAGCAGGACCAAACCCTGGGAGATATCTTACGCTTGTATTCTAAGAAACAGAATAGAAAGAAAAAAGAGTTACAAGAAACAATATCTTTAAACCTCATGGAGAATTTGTGTATGTGGCTTCGTTACCTCAGGCCCTGGGATTATAGCTTAACTAGAATAAGCTGAAAAACTCTAAGCAGGTTATTAGAATATGCAGGAAACAACTATTTATGGAATAGATATGCACACCTTGGAGACGGTCCTGGCCAATGGCTGGAGATGATAAGAATCACAACCAGTACATTGATAAACATATGAAAGCTTAAGTGGAGTGTTCTTCATTGCACTTGCTGAACTGAAATCAGCCCACGATTCATCAATATACAGGCTGTCACAAAGTTTTAAAAGCTAAGGATACTTACGTATATATGCGGACAAATACCCTGACATAGAAGTCCATCTGAACAGATAACACTGGGACAATGTATCGCTTGTACCTATTTGCATGACTCTGGAACGCAAGAAGAGATTTAACTTTACCTTGTTAGAATAAATGTGAGAAACTAAACTACGTCTATAATTCTAGTTGAAGATTAGAAACCATAGAGGTTTTCTGGGAAAAATACCTCAATGGATGCAAGGAGGATGCGCAAAGCCATTTCATGGCAGTATTTTCCCCTCAGTGGGTATGAACCATATCTACCTCAAAATACAACACAAAATGAGTCCTTATTTAACAATCAAGTCCATCCCATGAAAACTGCAATTTGTCCCTTTTAAGAAAGTCCAATGATTAAAATTACCTATTTGTCAATTATAATCATTACAAATAAAGTGATCATATTGATATGGGTCTACAAGATCCTCCATGTGTCTTTCTTGAAATGTTTTTTTAGATATTCCGCAAATAGCCAGACAATTTCTTCAGACAATATAATAAGTCAACTGCATTCTTTCACAGGAAGGAAAGAACTAAATATAAGCTCAATTCTGAAAATATAAAATCTTACTTGGAATAGCAGACTTCTCCACTGCCTCCACATAGCACTGCCATATCTGTTGCTGAACACATCAACATCCCTCCATCGGCAATCGACTGAACCGCAGAGTCCAGGAACATAGAGGGTGAACCATAGGGATCGAGATCAATCTGAACAACATCAAATTCTGGTTATAACAACAATATTACAAGCTAATTCTATATACAAACTAAAAACTTCTGATATTATTTAGCATACCACATCAAATTCCTTTGGATGAGTAAGCATATAGACTCGAGCATCAGCAAGGCTTGATTCCACTTTTTCGCTTGCAACTGAACCATTGAATTTAATGTTTCTCCTGCAAGCTTCCACAGATGCTATGCACACAAAAAAGAAAATGCAAAAGAGCACATTGTTTTTTCAACCATTATATATGTTCAATATTATAATGTTGGCAGCATATGATACCATTTGTGAAACATATATAAACCACAAATATACACCATGACCAACCTTTATCGTTGTCCAGTGCCACAACTTGCCCGATCCCTTCTACTTCACGAGCATATCTTATGGCCCTTAACCCTGAAGCCGATAGAGCCTATTGATTCAAAGAAAAAACTTACGTTAACTAGCAAGAAATACACACAATCAAGATCCATAACGAAATGTGAAAGAAAAGCAAATAGATGTGAAACCTCAAGCACCCTAGGCGGCTTTAATTCCCCTCGTCCTTTACCCTCTGGTGTTCTTTCTGGTTCTTCGCAGTTGCCATTTGATTCGTCGTGTGGCATCTCTTTACACCCACCATTAGATTTTCCATTAGGTGTAGTAGACTCAGTTGGTGCTTGTAATCCAGAATCATTGTCCTCTGATGCCTTCAACACCTTTTTGTTTCTTTTAGAGAGCAGAGCTTCATGTTCTTCTTTACGTTTTGATATAAACATCCTCAGAACAGCAATAGACATATCTCTGTTGTTAACCTGATGATCATAGACTTTTAATATCAAAAATGTTTCATAATGCTATGGACCTAACTCCTAAGTAGTTGATTTTGTTACATCATATAGAAATTTGTAGCACAACACCAACACAAACAACCTTAAACCTGATCTTCTACAAGCTAGACTTCTTAAAGTTGTTAATCTTGAGTTAATATTCTACAAAAATGACCTATTTTACAAAATTCTCCTAATCATAACCAGATAGTAGGAATCCAAATCAAGGTTATTCAATCTTACTGACATTCCTTCTTCTTCTTTCTCTGCAACTATGGGTACATTATGCACAAAACATGATCAGACACCATTTTATAAATACAAATTATATATATATAATCAAGAATAGTATTAGGTTCAAATGAGAAGTGCTAAAAAAATGCGAAGTAGAGAAGTGATCTCAACCA
>LUCG01149145.1:0-12850 GCA_001633085.1 Carthamus tinctorius
ACCGCTATTTTCAATCTCGGTCGTGACCGCTAAATTGAATTTTCACCGCTATAACTGCATAGTATACAATGTAGCACAAAGTCACAAACTAACACAAAGGATGATAAAAAGACTAACTTTCAGGTGTCAAGTTGCCCAGAGACCAGAACCGCTTAAACTTATTAACTTCTTGATACACCATAACCTACAGGTTTTCAAAGCATCATTTTTAGTATAACATGACTTTACTCAAGTCTACCACTACCACATGTGTTTTGATCTTGATGGTAGCATTTTCATCATAGTTTACAACAACAAAATTTATTCCTTCACATGATAGTTATCTAAATGACGATGTTACTACCGACGATTAAGGATGGCTATAATTGTGAGTAGTAATAATTGCTAATTTACTGCTAAATGAAAATAAATTGATATGTGATAAGAATGATAATGCTGCTAGATTTGATAGTATTTACTGTTGAAAGAGAGTAAATGATATGTGATGATAATTATAGTGCTACTATATATGATAGTATTTACCAACAAACTTAGGTGCTGCAAGTTGTTGCAAAACATGGAATGTTGGGCTGTTAAGTAGACACTCTACAATAGAGCACAATTACAATTTTGTTTGATGCACCAATGATAATTTTTTGATGATTTGGAACTTTGAAGGTCTTAGAGATGAAGCTAAATACAACCAAAATAAACATTTGATAACTTCTACATATAAAATATATATTTATATATAGAGGGAGGTTGATTTGTAAACCTAAAAAATGGTATAAACCGTGTAAACCAATCCACACCCTAGATCAAAAAATGGACGGTTGAAATGAAAACGGTTATTGTGTATTTTGATTTTCCATTTTTTAAAAATATAACCGCCTCCATCTCAACCATCCATTTTTTTTTATCAAGAGTGTAGATTGGTTCACACGGTTTATACCTTTTTTGGGTTCACAAATGATTTTCCCTCTCTCGCTCTCGCTCTCTCTCTCTCTTTATATATACATACATACGGGAATACTATGAATAATGAAAGGCAATGTGGAAGGCATGAAGAGAATTATAAGTTGAAGGAACATACTCGAGTTCTTCTCCTTGCTCTAAAGCGCACATAGGTTGCAACACCTTTCCTTGAAAGTATTACACTTGATGATCCACGTCCTTTTTACATAAGCAATCACAACATCAAGAACACATATTTTTATGCACTAAACAGAGTGTTAAGAACTTACAATTTTCATCGGACATCTTATCTTATCTTATCTTATCTTAGGATTTTGATCACCTGTAAATGAAAAACAAAGGCAAACAACTGTGTGCTGTCATTTTAACAAACAGATGGTGGGCATTTCAAAGTTGTTGGATGATTTGAAAATCAGAGAATAAGGCTCCAAAGTAAAAGGTATAAGAAGAGGGGAAACAATTTTATTAATAATAAGAAGAAGCAAGGGTAAAAGGATTTCAATGGAGGTTTCAGATCAAGATGGTTGTTGGATCTTGACACTATTCATGCACGCACCTTAGTTTGACTTTGTTTGGATTTGTGGCCAAATTTTCTTTCGTCCTATCCCTTCTTCGAGAGCTCTCGCCTGACTGAAATGTTCATATTCGTCAAGAAATTTAGGCCATCTACCAAAATGCTATGAACATTAAGAAAATATAAAAACTTACCAGGAAATTTATGGTTTCAACCCATCAGAAAATCGTTAAGGTGTCCTTCCCTAAAAAGGTTGGAGACTTGATCCAGATATCCTGCATAGTTGCCACCAGAAATCCATGGAAGGAGCACAGACGAAGTAAAATAAATTTGAAGATGAGAAGATGAAAAGAAAAGATCTGTCTGACTGGTAGTATATGAGAAGAGGGAGCGTTTGAGAGAGAGAGAGNAGAAAATGAAAAATCCCAAAAAATTGAGAGAGCAGGATTTCAAAATGCTGAAATATCATGAGGACACGTCAGCACCACCAAGGATTTCCTTTTAGATATATATAGATATAGATTGGGTATTCGGGCTTGTGGATAGTGGTACTCTTATTGCAGGCTTCGTGAGTAAAGCTGATGTGGTGCTGATGTGGCAATTCGGGATTGTGGGCTTGTGGCTTGGCGCTACCGAAGGCCTTAATATTAATTATTATACCCCAAGATACCTTTTTTAGGCTGTGTTTGGCAAAAATTATATCAACTAGCTTATAAACTAGTACGTGTTTGGATGGGCCATAAGCTAGCTTATTGAAATGCTACTTGCAGTAGCATTTAGGGAGCTTTTTCTAGTTTTTTTTCTTCCAATTATACCCTTATTAATATTAACCATTATACCCTAGGATACCCTCTTTGGTCGGTCATTTTACATACCCATAAGCTAGTTTGTGCCAAACATAATTTGTTCGTAAGCTAGCTTATCAGCTAGTTTGCCAAACACAGCGTAAATGCATATTACCTGAATTACGAACGATCCAACTCCACCGGCACCATTGAGAACAAGGATTGATTTCCCTTCACCGAAATTGGCCCTTTCGAGACCTTCGTATGCAGTTTCAATGGCAAGAGGAAGAGCAGCAGCCTGAATGAAATCCAAGTTCTTAGGCTTCAAAGCCAACAATCTCTCCTCAACAGCAGTGTACTCCGCCAAGGTTCCGAACCGTTTCGGTCCTTCTAGAGCCTTCTCGTTTACGTCTCCGTACACCTCGTCGCCTTCTTTCAGGCCTTTCACCCGACTTCCGACCTTCACAACTACTCCGGCCACGTCGTATCCTGGGATAGTCTGTCGATCCGATCACCAAAATCAAACGACGTTAATTACCATCGATTCCGGATTAAGATATAATTTATGCAGCAGTCTGCCAATGGCGCGTAGCTCGGTTGGTAATGGATGGGAGCAGATTTGCATAAATATCAAATGGTCTCTGGTCCTGAGCCCAGACACTAGTCCCATAGTCACAACCGCTGAGTGAGTTGGGATTACTGCCAATAATGCTTCGTACGATTACGGCTGTTTTTGGCACAAATAAGCTAGCTGATAAGCTAGAATATAAGCTAATACATGTTCGAATGGACCATAAGCTTATTAAAACGCTAGTTGGAGTAAGGTTTCAGGAGTTTTTTTCTTCCAATTATACCATTATTAATATTAATTATTATACCCAGGATACCCTTTTTGGTCATTTTACGTAAGCATAAGCTAATTTTTGTAAACATAATTTAGTTATAAGCTAACTTATCAGCTACTAGCTAGCTTATTGGTCAACCTCTCACTTAACAGCTACTTTTCACCGGGAAAACTTACCGGAAGAGGAGAATCGGTAGCTTTGAAGTATCCAAGCCTCCTTTTGAAATCGACGGGGTTGAGAGCGGCCGCAACGACCCGAACCAAGACCTGATCGTCGTCGATCTCAGGGACCGCCGCATCGGTAACCAATTTTAACGCATCAACGCCGCCATATTCGTCGTACTTCCAAGCCTTCATCGTTATGGTGATGGTGTTTTTGAGGACTGTTTTAATGGCTGCTTGAGAAGAATCAGAAGAAGAGACTCGTTTGTATTTATAGAGTGATAGACTTCTTGAAGAAGTAGCGAAATGGTCGTTCTACCATTTTTGGTCCTTATAGTTACGGTATATACGGAAACAGTCCTTCGACAAATGTTTGGGTGAACTATATAGCATATAGGTCATAAAATGCCTTTTTAATCATACCAATTATAAGTTTATAACTAACTATAGTTAATTATTATAATATGTAAAGAATCGTGTGAGAAATTGGGTTTAATATGAGAAGCGTAAAAAGTGGATCTGAACTGTCAATTGTTTTTTTTTATCTGATGCATTGCTATGAACTTTAGAAGAGAATTAATCTAGTGCATTTTATCTCGGTGCATCTCATCGTAATGTGGATCCAGTTTTCATCCAACGGTTGATAACCGTTTTCCACATTAACATCAACTTATCACATGATTCTAAACTTGTTATTAGAGTTGTTAAGGTATTTTTAAAAGATTAGTTATTTTACCTTTTTAGATTGAAAAAACATACGAAAGTGCGATATGTAATTAAGGACCAATGACGACCCTGTCCTAAAGGAGAAGAAGGTCCTGAATGTAGTGTACAACTCTCCGTTATATTGTGTTCTCCAAGTGTCTTTGTTACAGAGTTACTTTTTTTTTAAAAAATTAGATATGTATTTGATTTTATCTTTCTCCATTTAACGGTTAATAGTACTAGTTTCCAACAAAATCACAAAAGCCTTTTTAAAATTGCGGTGTACCTATTGCTACTAGATTCAAACTTCTAAAAAGATCAAAGGTTGAAATCTTATTAGTGTTGATCACAGTTTTTTGAGTTCATTTTTATTGTATAGAAATACTATGTATTTTTAAAAAGAATTGTATGAGTTAACCTTCACTACAGGAAATTCATTCTATTGCGACCACAAAAGTCGTCGCTAAAGCTCCAGTTTTCGTCGCTATATGTCAATTGCGACGACTGTCATCGCTGTATACTTTGTCCCCAAAGGCCCGTACCTGTAGCTCTCTATAGCAACAACATGTCGTCGCTGTAGGTAAAAAGTAAAAGTTATTTTAATACTTACAGCGACCACTCCATGTGGTCGCTATAGACTTTGTAGCAGTAGAGCAAATTTCTTGTAGTGCTTTTTGTTATTATGTGATGTATTAGATTAACAAATTAGTAGGTGTTTTAGTTGGTTTTTAATTAACTCTTCTATAAATAAAGTTGTTTGTATATATTGAAAATATTTTTGTTTAGCATAACTTTTATAAATGAAAGAAGCAACTTATTTTAGTTGAAATCAACGGTTTTGGAAAAGGAAAAAAAAAACTTGTCTCTCCATAAAACTCCTCCTAAACTTTTTTTGAATAAGTCGGTTTCTATATAATTAAGTTATTGTTAAACAATCATGCATAATTGACCAAATAAATTGTGGGTCCTAGTAAACTCATTAAGGTGTCGTTTACTTGACGCTTACCGGTAAGTGCTTATCGGGTCAATTTACCTTATGAGATGAACATGACAAAAACTAGAATCTTTCCCCATAAGAACGATGATATGAATATGACATGACTTGGAACAATCTCGAAAATACCGCAAACAACAATCAAATTCTTGTTTTCATTTGAAATTGAGTCAAAGTTTGAATGAAATGGGAAAATATGGACCAAATACATTGCAAATGATTAAGGTAGGTAAACATTGAACATAGACGATTATGGATGCCATATTCATCATAACTTCCCAAAGATGTGACCATATTTTGAGTAAATCACAAATTTAGTCCTTATAGTTTGATGATGATTACAACAAGCGTCCCTGAATCCTAAAACTCATGTATTTTGCCTTTTCAAATAAACCTTCCTGTCAACCTCTTATATCTTTACTCGATGATAAGAGGTTTTGCCATTAAGATTGTTTGTTTTTTTCCTTGATAAGAGCCTAAAACCTTTTATTGTCATTTGATTCGACAAGAGGAAACCAACCTCTTATCCTCCTCTTGAAGTCTAAGGAAAGCCCTAATGGATGCCTAATTAAATGCCGCATACTTTCATGCTTCCACTCGATGAAGATGAGATGGTGTTGAATGGTGGAGATTGGCAGAAGTGGCAAACGACATGGAGGAGATTGGTGGAGAAAGAAGGAATGCTCGTCAAGGCGAAGAAGAGGCACGACGAAGTTTAGGATATAGTAGCTACTAGCTAGAAGAAGAAGAAGGATGATAGATGGTCGAGATCTAGCTACTAACAAATAAATAAATAAGAAGAAGTGTAGAGGTCAAAAGAAGAAAAGGATAAGAGAGCAAAAGTGAAATAACGAAGAAGGTGAAGGGCTTTGAAAATTAGAATGAAATCAATCAAAAAAACTGAAAAATTCTCTTGAAACAACCAAAAAGACTAAAAAATTTCTCAAGATCATCCAAAAAACTTCAAATATCCTCGTAATCAACAAAAAACCTTTTAAATCACCCAAAGACGGAATTCCACTAAAAGCTCAGATGAAGCACATGCCCCGGGTTGAGAACATGATTTACACTATTTGAACTTTCCCTATCATTTATCAATGGCAAAATGCATTTAAATATAATGAATTTTGTTTTAGTTGGCTTAGTGTAACAATATTTTATACCGGTTGGTACTTTTTCTTTCTATTTCATACCCCCATAAGTTGATTCTGATGCANGATGTTGTTGCAACATGTTTTTTCACGTAATCAAATATTACATGTATAATTTGATAAAATTGACACTCACGTCATTAATAGGTACAAAATCTATGGTTACCGATTAAAATGGGTACAAAAAAATTTAAATGTTTGTTACATTTAAAAAAAAGTTCATCACACTAAGCGGTCGTTTACCAAACACTTACTTGGTAAATGTTTACCAACTAAAAACTCACATTCGTTTACCTTGTTGGATAATACTCAATTATTCATGGTCATCCAAATGAATTGTTTATCGGCGTCTTTTACCCGGTAACCACTATCTGGGTAAGAGATTTCTCCCCCGTTTAGCGAATAAGAACCTTATTTTTTATCTTTACCAGGTAAGATTTTCGGTCCATATCATCCCACCTAAACAAATAATTGACACCCTATAAACGTTTATCCATTAACTAGACCATCCATAAATATTTAGTAAAAGAATTGGTTACATTTTATTCATTTTGGTCTTCAACAAATGGGGCCAATCTCCCACACATGGGCTTAGTATGGTGGGTTGGTTACTTGGTTTGGATCATTTAATGCTCCAAAAGATTTAAATCATTTAAAAGTTCAAATTTTGGACCCAATTCAAGTTGAGGATGCTAAAAGGATTTGTACTTCTAAGATCTAAGTTGTAACAAAAAAGTATTTAATTTAATCTTTTAAGTCGCGAGAAATCTAAGAACTAATGCATCATGTGTTATTTCATGCGACTGATTTTCATCTATGGTTAGAAGTTAATATAATGATTTAACATAGACTTGTTTCACATGTACTCGGTTCACAACATGATCCTTTTTGTGGTGTCTGTGAGACATAAAAATACACAAAAAAAAAGTTTTACATTTTGAATCGAGCAGATATAAAGTAGCAAATAATTGAAAAATATAGGGACAAAATTTGCAATTTCAAAACTACATCAACAAAAAAGTTGCTCAAATATTTTTTTTTCTTTGAAAAAGTCACGCCTTGTAAATGCATGCCTCTAGGTGCCATAGCTTGAACTACGTCTTTTTTACATAAATGCTAAAGATCTTATTGTAACAGCCATTATGACGTGCCTTTTTGAACAATGGTCTATAGTAACAAGGTACTTGCTTTTGTAAGCAAAACTTTAATTATAGATAATTAAAAAGAACTTTTTATGGTATCTTGAAACTGAAAACTTTTATGGTAAAATCTGTTATTTTTTAAAGGTACTTAACAAATGTGCTAAAACTCGTGATATAATATTGGCGCTTCAGTTGGTCCTACAAGATTTTGTAATGGTTTAACGAATAAACTAATGAATATTATACTGTTATTATAGGCAACTTTAAAGGGAATAACAACCAAATTTATTAATTGATACATCATTTTCAACATGATTTTGAATCCATCTAGCACTATGAACTCCAAATCATTATCTTTGGCTTATTTCATTTGAATTAAAAATCTTGGAAAGTCATGTAACTTGCATGATATTCATGTATAACTACATATTTGATTAGATCAAAGCAATCATTGAGTCTTGGAGTTCTTTGTTTATATTATACCATTAAAATAACTTTCATTCTAGAAGATGAATTTATCCTACCCTAGTTTTGGAAGTGACATATGCCTATGGTAAAAATAACAATAAGTCTAAGTTTTTAAACATAATTTTTATTATAAAAATCTATTTTGAATATATTTGTTTTATGTAAAAAGTTATAATATATTTTATTTTTTTGATTACATAGTTATATAACAGTTTATTTTCAATTGCTTATATGAAAAGTATGTTATTTATATAAAGTTCTTAAACAAAACCAACATACTTGTTTTGGGGGATGATTGGAGCACTATGTAGTGCATTGGTTCTTCTATAGACAAATGGGTCTCCCCCAATCTTTACCCACAAAACATTTTCATTATAAAAAATAACAATGATGAATATATTAATTGTATTTGCATATTTTAATTTCTTCATGATAAAGTGGTACTTTTGATATAATTCTGAATTGCAACTTATTTATAATTCACATATAATATTATATATAAAAACATATATTTTGTATTATTACTAAGTCAATAGTATTAAGCAAATTAAATTAGATTATATATTAAAAACTAACAAATAAAATATTAAAAATGTAAAGAAAAGTTAAATATCACATTACGAAAACTGTTCATAATAATTATAAGAACTAGGTATAGGGGGTGAGCAATAACCGAAAAACCCAACCCACTCGACTTGAAAATATACTCCAAAGACCCCACAAGAAAGAAACCCGAAACCCGAAACCCGACCACCTATTATTCGTAATTTTTAGTGGATAAGTAGAATCGGGTTGGGTATCCAAGTCACCCACTCGATCCCATCCAAATATCCAAAAAATTTATATACTTCATATTTTATTCCTATTTCCTGAACCTAATCGATTATCGGTCTCACACTCTCTCCACTTCTATCACTCTCTCCGTCTCTCGTTCTCGTCTAACGGGCCACGACAACCGGCGCCGCTCAACTCCTCACGCCACTGTCGGCTGTTGGTCACCGCTGCTTACTTGCTTAGCTCACTAGTAATAATGATCCCTTCGGGCCACCGCTACTTACATCTTGCTTAGCTCAACAATCATAATGATCCTCTTGGCCCCGCTCAGCCCGTCATTACTAGTCCACCACCATTGGTTTTTGTTGGCAAATCCCTAAAGGCCTCAACCGGGTTTTTATTTTTTGTCAGTCTCTCCATCTCTCGTTCTTGTCTTGCTGGGTTGGATTAGAAAACTGGATTGGACAGAAAATTTGGGATAAAAAAATCGGGGACGGATACTTGACCCAAACAGCCTAATATTCGCAGGTTGATTCATTTCTCAGTCGAATTTCGAGGTCAATCATCCTTACTCGATATCCGATCGGGTTTTAGGTTTAGGGACACAATCTGACCCTACCCATCTGATTCACAGACCTTGCCACTTGTTTTATAACCCAGATCTTAATTTCTTTAGATAGTTCTCTACTCTAAATCATAAGATAAAGGCAAACAATGTAAATAAAAGATGTCTAAAATTTGAATATTTAGGGTGGAGGGTGTAGGGGATCCCGCTGGGCGGGGAAAGGCATCGTGGTGGCGGGGTGAACACTGTCCTCGTCCCCGCCGGCTTCAATAATCATAGCCCGCCATGGTGCGCACCCTGCGGGGTATCAAACCAAATCGACCGTTTACCATTTTCTTAACATTTAAACCCTCTATAATACACTTCTCAATATTTCTCTCATATTTCTCTCATATTCATATTTTCTCATATTTCTCTCATAATGGATTATTCATCATCATCAACAACGGTCGATTATCATCATCATCTAATATTGTTGTTTTTATTAATTAATGAATTACAAATTTTATTTATATATTTTTTAATATTTATTTGAATTTTATAATGAAAAATAAAAGAAAATGTTGGGAGGGGTGGAATGATGACCACTGTCGGCATTTTGTAGAGATAGAATGGTAGAAGAGAGAGGGATAGAGAGAGAGTAAAATGATGATATAGCAAGAGGGATGGAGGGGTCGAATAGTGACGACTCCCTGCATCATATATATACCTTTTAATAAAATTAGAAAAGTAGATAATTTTGATAAATATATATATTTTTAGACACGAAAAAGCATAAGGTATTTATTACGTTAAATATGCGTCATGCTACGCCATATCCCATGCATGGTAGGGGGGTCGTAAAAGATATTCTATTTAAAAAATATAAGAGCATTTTTAACTTTTTTTTTTTGAAAACTCATGAAAACAAGATATTAAGAATATAAACCAAAACAAAATAACGCTATATTTTAATGCTAATTTTTCTTTATTATTCACATATGAATTATAAAATTTGTCAATTCTATATGTGTATTTTTGTTTTTATGTTAATTTTGTATATTCTTTTTTGTCAAATCATTAATAAGATTAAGGTTGTAAATTTACTCTAAGGCTAAGCGTAACGGTGTCTGGGGTTGAGCGGGTTCGAACCCGCCGGGCTCAGCGGGCTTGGCGGCTACCGCTACGCGTCCAGCGGGTTCAAGCATCAGACGGGTTACCCACATCGCTGTGTTTGTGTGTGTGGTGTGTTTAATTAAGTAAATGAGAGGATTGGGTACTAATTAGAGAGGGTTCCAAAAAGTTAATGGGAGGTTGGAGAAAAGCTGATATGACAGTGAAGTTGGAAGGATTGGACACGTATCGCCTAATAAATTTATTCTTTTGTCTTAAATTAATCATTTATTAGGATGTTTTTCTTGAAGGGGTGGTGGGAGATGAGTTGGACATCAACCCTACACTTTATGGGTAGATAAACAAATGTGGGTTATACCTATCAATGCAAATTATCACATTTGGACACTCTTTATACATGCACTTCACTTTACTCCTTTTTAATAAATAATAATGATACTTTAGATCTTTATAGCATACCTAGTTTTTATAGTACTACTACTATCAAAGAAAATAAGTAATTTGATTGATGAACTCAACAATATTGTCATTTAAATGAAAGATTTATAAGTCCATTGAGTTAAATGTTTCATGGTCGAATACTATTTGTCGCTATTAACATTGACCATATCATTTTTTTTACGAGGCCAAAGTAAATATAAAATAAAAAGGATAAGTTTTGCATTGCTAAATCCATTTATACTGTAAAAGTCTGGAAAATAGAGCTTGATCTTGAGACTCTTTTCTATAGGGATTAGTCTGAGACTTCTCATGATCACTAGAGAATTTCTTCATTGTTGTTTAATTATAAGACATCGACGATTAATGGAGCGTGCAAATTGCCAAACTGGTTGGATTACTTTTCGGATAACAAAAGAAAATATTGTACGTAAATTTATATCGTTATTTGTTGTAAGCAAGTACAAGCAAAGATATGTTGGTATCATGTACGATTTTCTACGTCTCTAGATCATATTTGGTTATTCCTTGCGGAATATTTGACATCACAACTGTAGTACATGAATCTCAACAATCTTTATATAAATTTATCTGATTAATAAATAATTATTTTAGTCATTTAGATTCAACATGATGGTTCACAATTATCATTACCATGGTGTTTATCATGCATCTTGGATGGTGATTTTATATGCTTCTTTTTCTTTTTCTAGAAAACATAAGTAAAAGTATATAACTTAGAACCCATTGCTTTCATGGCATGAATCACCAAACAGGTAAATAAAGGCGGTAAATAAAAAGAAATACTTTGAAACGATATTGTAATATGAGAAAGGTTCATGCGAGAAACATAACTTTTTAAGAAAACGTGAGTACGAATCTCAAGCGACTTACCTGGTCAATAAAGGCGGTATTGATCGGGTCACCCTCCTTTAATAATCTCTACCCTCCCATGAATTGCGTCAATCCTCCGTGATTGCGTCCATCGTAACCGGTCAATCCCCCCTTTAATAATCTCTACCCTCCCATGAATCGCGTCAATCCTCCGTGATCGTGTCCCCCGTAACCGAAGATGTGTGACTGAAATTCGTCCTCACGTTTTCTTAGATTGACATGGTTCTCGTATGAACCCACCTCATTGTAATATTCCATCAAAATATCTATCATTAGTATTCTTACATACCTTTGGAATTTGGATATTCTTTATAATATAATATATAACTTAAAATATAAAAACAGCTTGATGGATAAAATATCATCATCAAGCATGATCATTACCACTCCTTAATGCAATGGTCCCTTAGGGTTTTATTCTCTCTATATATATGTCAATATAATAATTGTTTGAGGGTCAATTCTTGATTTTATTTTTATGATAAAATTGGAGAGTGGGAGTTTATGATTACATGTAGATTCTTAAGAGAGTAGTGACATTTGAAAAGTTTCTTTTAAAGAAAACGTACGTAAGAGATCATTCTATGTATCTGATTGGTTGTTTTTACACTAAACATGCAGGAGTTTTGAACGAATTTCATGGAAAACACAATTATGAACGTGTATGGTCTTTTGGTTAGTCGTAATTGGTTGGTTGTTGATTAACAACTTAATGATAATTTTTTAAGTTATTTAAAGTGGTAACCATTAATGGAAATGACATCCAAATGTGTTATATTAATACGAGTGATTTAATGAATTTAATTTATACTCTTTTTTGGCATCTTCGCATGGTCGACCGTAAGTCAATTCAGAAGGTTGTTAAGCATGAGCAAAAACAATGGGTGAGTATATAACAGTTCTGGTTTTGTTTCTTATATAATTAACCTATGCTGAGGATAATTTCAGGCTTTCATGCACTCAAATACATACATACATACAGTTAATAAATCACTTTAATAATTTTAAATTAATTCGATTGATATGCTATATGATACACATACACATACTTAGCCAACGATGGTCCCAAGATTTTTGCCGAACAACTGAGCAAGTGTATAAGGTGGGTTGGTCCCCAAAGCCAGTCAATGCCTATATAGTTGAATTGAGTTCCACCTTTTTGAATTATCTTTCAATTGATTTTGAGGGAGTTTCTACCTTTTTTAGTTAATCTCAATAGACTTTTTGGTTTTTTCGTTGATCTCAATGGACTTTTCAGTTTTTTCGTTGATCTTTTTTTCTGTTGATTTCAAATGACCTTTTCGGTTTTTGATGGATGTCTCTTGTAATTTATAATACCCAAAGCAC
>LUCG01149339.1:0-20259 GCA_001633085.1 Carthamus tinctorius
TATATATATTTATATATATATATATTTTTGATTTAAAAAATTAATTATAACTAATATAATTTTAAAATAAAAAAAACAAGGTAAGTCCATCTAGTTTGTGAGTTAATTCATAGAAATTTTAAAAAGTTGTACATATAACTTGTAATTAGGGGTGAGAAAAGACATAACCTGGTCAAAAATCACGGAACCGATCAACGAATTAGAGCCTCGGAAACCCAGAGTCTTTACTTCATCCAGGATATGTGATGTGTATATCCTATTCCATAGTGTGGGTCCTGGAATGAAGGAACCAGAACCGGTCCCAATGGTTCTTTATATTTGGAAGCTGTTCTAGGTACCAGGTACTTGGTGTTTATTAATTCTTTTTTTTATCACTCTTAATATCATACTATAAAATGGTAATTTTAGTCTATTACAAAGTCATGATGCAAAGGTATAAATATTACACATGGTAAAAACTAATATGTTAAAAACTAAGAATCAATAAATACTGCAAAAGGTGTTTTCAAAACACTTCACTTCTTCACCAAAGTGTGTTATGTGCAACGCTACGGAGAAGTCAAGAACTATGAAGGAAGAAGCAGTGTAAGTGGGTTATGTTTAGTCCTAAAAAGGTAAATTAATAATTTCAATTGAAGTTTATTAAATATAATAAGCATATAAAATAACCTTTATTAAAAAAATAATGGGTACCCGTCGATTCCGGTTCTGGGTACCCAGCGGCACCGGATACCCGGTCCCAAAACCGGTTCTGACGGGTATCCAATGATTGAGGATTCCAAAAGAATGAGAATCGAAACCAAAATCAGTCCCGATCAATTCTGTATTTTAGGAACCGGAACCAATGATATCAGTTCCAAAAATAGATACCTCTATCGACCGTTACCCCTACATGTAACATTAAGTTTATATCTATATATCTAAATTATTAAATAGTATATAGTACTTTGGGGTTGTTTGTTTAAAAAAAAACCTCTTAAAACTCTCTTAAGTATGAAAATTAAAATATTTACAGACTTAAGACTGTTTATTTTATTTTTTAAAAAATATCTGAAAACCTTTTACCGCCTTTTAAAATTTTAAGAAGTACATCATCCACCCGTCATTTTTCCCCTCTGAAATTTTAAGAGATATATACCTCTTATTTTTTAAACATGAAATCAGACTTCAGATTTCTTAAAACGAGACCTTATTGAATTGTTTTTAAATTTATATTTAGAAATTACATAATTTCAACGCTTTTCTTTTTAAATGTTGATCATTCAACGTTCATAATTAATTACACTTTTGTTTTGTTTTGTTTTAATTTATCTCATTTAAGGACACGGGTGTCCGATGAACATTGATTTATGAAATACAGGGATCTTTTATGTATTATAGGTATTT
Source organism: Carthamus tinctorius (assembly GCA_001633085.1). NCBI lineage: Eukaryota > Viridiplantae > Streptophyta > Magnoliopsida > Asterales > Asteraceae > Carthamus > Carthamus tinctorius. Next base: position 1,387 of record LUCG01149339.1, read on the forward strand.
GTNTGGGGGGTATCTTTGAAAATATGAACTCTCGAGGATATATATAAAGCGGAGAAGATTGAAAGAGTCTGTTGTTGTTACCCTAAGATTTGATTTCAAAAGCAAAAAAGGAAGAAGAAGAAGAACACAAGAACAGAAGAGATCGAAAGGGTTTTCAATGAAGCTTGCTCTCGATTAACAAAGGTAAAATTCAGTTCTGAAAGCCCTAATTTTTACATCTTCTTCTTCTCCGCTGCATAAACCCTAAAACTTCACCAACTCGGCTTCAACTGAGCGAGTCCTAACTCGTTCTACTCAACCGAGTTTGATAGCTGGTGAATGCCGACATTATCCTTGATTGATGGATGTAATTCAGAAGAATTCTGTTTGCTAATTGTTTTTCACCTGATAAATTTATTGTTTGCATTCATATAATTTTCTGAAAACCCTCATTATTTTGTTCTCCTTCAAACAATACAATCATAGAATCTTGTTTCTTTATTTTTTTTCATTCTGGTGTTTTTCTTGATTCTATACCTGCTTGCTTAGTTGATATGCTCCATAAATATCCAATTTCTGCAGGTAGATCAACTTTGAGTCATGGCCCCAACAAGAAAGTCTAGAAGTGTAAATAAGCGGTATTCCGACTATGTTGAGGTGTCTCCTAGTAAAAGTGTTGCCAATAAATCGGGACGACAGGTCAGTATGATTTATAGAACATGACTAGTTTTTTAGCAAATAATTTATCAGATATCAGTAGTTGAACTGACCGCCTCTTTTGATTGACCTGCTTATTTATTGTTTACTTTTTGTGTATTGTGGTTCTGAAATTCCCACGCTAAAAAAACTGTATTTGGTTCAGGCTCTATAGTCTATACAATGGTTGTATTGTATGTCATATGGGTTGGGGCTGTACTTGCCTAATGGTTTTTCCGGACCTGCATATAAATTTGATCCTTATGTATCTATTTACTGAGTCACCTATGTCACCCTTTCTGCTTGGAAAGAGGGTTTTGCTGGCGTTTTTGTTTAGCGAAACAACATTAAATGATCATACGTTTCTATTGCCATTGACATTAGCTAATTGGTAACTCTTGCTTTCAATTTTTTTATTTATGAAAACTGCTTGTGTAGAAAAAGACTGCAGTAAACTTTTCTTAAGTTGTGCTCTGCTGATATCCTTCTGAAGAAGAGTTTTTCTGTTCTAACTCTTGCTTAGAAGGTCATACCCTTGACCCAGAAAACAGGGGCGCTTCTACCTGCTGCTGAGTCCCTATGTTGGTTGCTTCTGGTTAGTCTTCAGGGTGCATACAAGTGGTCCTTTAACCATGTTCCTAAATCGTTTCGACAAACACAAGGAGATACAAGGATTGCGATACAAGAGGACAACTTATTTCTTTCTAATAGTGGAGACATCAAATTCAAAAATTACAATGCCAAGCTAATAATTTAAAGTACACTTATTGTTATGTGTGCAAGAAAGAGAAAGGAGACGAGGCCATACAAATATTTAATGTATGAAGTACATATATTATTTCTTTCCCTGGTTTGGTTCGATACATGATGAAGAGGCTTCCTTCCTTCCCTTTTAACTTTCACTTCCTGCAACATTGACATGTTTGAAGAGACCATTTGGCATGGGGCTGTTGCATGATTGATACTCTGTTTGCTGCAAATCTTTGTTAATTTAGCATTAGGTCTTAGATATTCTTTTCCGGATCAAGTAATATACACAGTTCATTATTTCCTTTATTCGACATAATATTTTGGCAAGAAAATTTAATAACCCTGTTTGATACCAAAATCTTTTGCTCCTAGAAGAGGAAGCTTTCTGACATGATAGGATCTCCATGGACTGATGAAGAGGTTGAACGCTTCTATAAAGCTTACAGGAAGTATGGGAAAGACTGGAAAAAGGTCTGTTCTTCTTCTTTCTGGTTTAAATAGTCCTTCAGTACTTACCCCAGTTCAGGCTACATGCTACATAGCTGCTCTTATAAAATCGAAGTATGGGATTGTGACATCACAAATCATGTTTTTTACATTTCTTTGATGCATTTGTGATTTAGCTGTCTACATCGTAGCTAATGACATCTACCTTTCTACTTTAGAATCTGACTGGCTAATATGAATGTTTTTTTTTTGTCGTTCTTTAATATATAGGTGGCAGCCATGGTGCGTACCCGGAACTCCGAAATGGTGGAGGCGCTCTACACAATGAATAGGGTAATGAGGCAAAATGCAAGCTTGTCCAAATTTTCTTATGGATGATATTCTATATTCTATACAATAAAATAAATTTCAAGTGTGTCTAAATCTTGTTTCTTATCATTGGTTGAGTGAGTGGTAGACTTTCAATACACAATTGCTTGTCTGTTCTTTTCCTTTTCATCTTGGATTGTATTATTGTTTTCGAAGTTATCTTGCACCAATTTTTAAGAATCAGCATACAGGGAAAGAGAATTCAATTGTGACTTGTATTGGTAAAGAATGTAGGGAATTTTGTNCTGTTCTTTTCCTTTTCATCTTGGATTGTATTATTGTTTTCAAAGTTATCTTGCACCAATTTTTAAGAATCAGCATATAGGGAAAGAGAATTCAATTGTGACTTGTATTGGTAAAGAATGTAGGGAATTTTGTCATGCCTGAAATAAGAAAGGGTCCTATATTAGCAATTAGAATCAGGCACTCAGTCAATAAAGAATTCTAACAGGCATACTTGAGATTTCTGATTGTAGCTGAATTAGATAAGGTAAGTTTAGTAATTAATGTTTAGAGAAGCCAATAAATTCGGCTTGGTATATTGTGGAGTGATTTGAAAAAAAAATTCAGTTGCATCAAGATTTGGATTCCATGTTTAGGGATAATTTTTCGGAGAGATTACCTTCACCATACTAAACTCACACAATTAAGGAGTGTCATAACCAATGAACACCTCTATTTGGAGGAGGGTGTGGCCGAGGGTTACTTAATTTGTTCTTCTTAGTGTCTTAAGGCTATACAAAGTTACTTAGTCTCTATTTGGAAGAGGGCATGTCCCCGACTTACTTTATCTAATAACGGTAATATTTTGCGTATTATCGACTCAGTTAATAGCTAGCGTGGTTGGTTGGAAGGGAGTTGGTCGAGGTAGAGGGTGGGAGATAGGTTTAGTGAGTTGGAAAATTAGGGATGTGCAATTTTCTTACCTTGCTTATGTTTTTCTAGCACCTGCTTTTATTTATATCATTGTATGCTATTGCTTACTCCTAATTAGTTTTTTTGTTTAAATATCTTTTCATATATGCATCTCTCTTTCACACACGTTTCACAAGCTGAGGGTCTTTACGGAGATAAGTTCTCTTCTCTTTGGGGTAGACCCTCCCCAGACCCTGCATGTGGGTGTGACATACCGGTTCATTTGGTTTGGCTTGGTTAGTAATATTTTGCAGATCATCTATACTTATTGTTACCAGGTGTCTTAAGGCTACAAAGTTACTTGTCATGCTAGATGCTACTAATAGAGGAAGCATTGGTCTCTTAGTGCATGCTATGTGCTGGACTAACTGATAAATATGGTCCAATGAAATACTTTTTCTCATTCTTTAAAGTTAACAATATTGAATTTTAGTGAGATTTGTATCCTAAATAGTAGCTTCGAAGGATTAAAATTACCTTTTTGACACTTGTGATAGTAGCTTTCAGGCTTGAAGATTAACTTTTTAAAACCTCTTCTTTCTAGGCATATTTATCCTTGCCGGAGGGAACAGCATCCGTGGTTGGGTTCATTGCAATGGTGTCTGATCATTATAATGCCCTGGTGAGATCATATATTACGTTTGCATATTTGATTCTGTTGTGTTGTGTTGATCTTAATGCACTACATTCTTTGTGATGGTGTAAATACAGGGGCTTATGCATTGAATGTCACCATCCTAGTTTGCTAACAGAGAAGTACAATCATATATGGAGTATTTATATTGAGGTCATTGGTCATTTGTCTTGGTTAATGTGAAATTGAGGCCTATGAAGTACTAAGTTAGTGTTTTATTTCAACTGGTATGTTTTTGTTTTCATCTCGTTAACTCAAGATGTTGGTCTTGAAGTTGATGGGAAATGGTTTGACAATCTTTATTGTTGCTGCTTCAGCTTCTCTGCTTTTTATTCAAATAGTCCATTTCTTGCTGTTGGGGCTGAGAATTTTCTTAGTACCATCTGGGTCTTCTGCTCTTGTTTCTTTTCAGAGGAGTATCTGCTTGTTAATGTTGTTTCGTTATGTTTTACTGTACCTTCTAAACGTTTGATTTTATCTTCCATTTATTTTGCTGCCTTCATTATCAGATATAATTCCTCCCTTTTACCATAACTAATGTTGCATTTCAAATAGCATATATATCAGCAACTGAATTCAGGCTAGTAATGCCTCTGAACTTTTCAAATGTATTTTAATAAGATATTATGCCCCTTCATTAATGTTGGTACTATCCTTTTGAGCTATGTTTTTAGTTTCCTCTTTCCTAATTATGGTACTTGTATGTCGAAAGGTACCCCTTTTGCGCACATCTCAAAGAAGATAAGAGATATGTTTACTTTTACACGATTGTACTTAGGGATGGTGAAAAACGGAAGTAGGAGAGTTACTCTGTGAAAGTGGGCCGTGGGTTTTGTTCTCATGGACTGTCATTGGAATTCTAGTTGATGACTTGTCAGACCTTAATATAGCCTTACTATAGTTTCCCGGGTTGGATACCATTTCACTTTATGCTATTTTATTGTGGCTTATTTGGGCTTATTTTATTTTATCAAAAATTCGTAATGATAATTGATGTGCATTGCATGTTGTGTTAAAATGATGGATGTTTTCAACTAATGTTATTTATTTACAGGAAGGAAGTGATAATGATCATGATAACAATGATTTTCCAAAGTTAATTCACAAACCTAGAAAACGTAGCCATGGATTACTTCAGCAAAATGGGGGTGAAGATCAATTGCAATCCAGGTTAGCTGGTTCAAGTGATAGGCCAATGCCACAACTGAAGAGAAGGGAATCTGATGGTAAACTTCTTCAATCTTAATCTTACTATGGTTAGCTCAATTGCAGTATGGGCTGTCACTTTTTCCAAGTGTGTTGCATTTATTTTGGAACTAGGAAGTTATTAAAGTCTTGAACCCAGTTTTTTATTCTTAATTAAAGAGGGATCAAAACTTTTTTCATATGCATCTATTAAAAAATTTGGAGGCAATCAGCCAATCACATGCCAGAAAGTAGTATGTAACCCCCATCAGAGAGATCTTCTGATAACAAGTGTACCTGTTTTTCAATTACTGAAGTCTCTTTTTCAAACCATGAAAGTGAATATTTAGGAGAAGCAAAATGTCTTGTATTTCTGCTCCTTTTTATGGTGTATATAGTGCAATGGTTGAACTCAAACACTTAGTTAACAAAGCACTAATTAAGATCTTTTTGCTACAGCAACAAAGTTGGTTTCCAGAGCCTGCAAGACATTTTGATAAAGAGTTATAGAAAAATTTGCAATATATGCTTACACTAGGCACTTCATGTTATTTTTTACCCATATTTCTTATAAGTATGTGCCTCAACTTCAGCCTGGATGTCTATGCACATGCATATTTTGTTGAAATTAACTTCTAATAGTTTTAAATCAATGTAGGATGTACTGTCCGGAAAAGGACACCCCGCTTCCCTATTAACCACTCGTCTAGAAGAGACAACAGCGGATTTTATGTCTCACCTTACAAAAGAAGCCAAAAGAGAGAGGTTGATGACGTTGCACATGGTGCTGCTTTGGCATTAACAGAGGCTTCACAAAGAGGGGGCTCCCCTCAAGTTTCTCAATCACCGTACAGAATTGACCGCATGAAAACCACACCTTTGAAGGGCAGGAAAAAAATTGTAATGATCTGGTTATTTATTTTTGTTGTTCTCCGTTTCAAGGTTATTCTTAAAAGATTAACTCTGTTAGATACTTTCTTGACGTATCACATGCCACTTGCAGTTGGACAATGCCAGGACCAAGCTACATGGTACATTCGAAGACTGTTTTGAGGGAAGTTCAGGAAGTGGAGGAGCTGAAAATGGAGCATACCCCAGAGATGCTAGCATGTTCATGGATACTGAACATGCTGCTGCTGAAGGTGTTTACCAGAAAGGGAGAAAAGTTTATAGCCAGAAAGACGATAATGAATTTGATGATGGTGGGGAAGCATGCAGTGGTACAGGAGAAGGACTTGCTGTTGGAAGCATCGGCGGGAAATTTGATATGGAGGTTGCAGATGAAAATATCGAGCAATGCTCGTCCCAGGGTAAAAGAAAAAGGAACAAAAAGCTTTTTTTTAGAGGTACGATTGCTGCTGCATCCTTTATTTCTTCTGTGGTCATGGTTCATATTATATTTCATTGTTCAGCTAGGTTGGACAATAGTTTTGGATTTGGAAAGAAAACCTCTTTTATTGTCACCGCAACTGCCATCAATCATTTTATTTATTTCTTCATTTTATTTTAGGCTATCTGGAGGTGGAAGTGTGTTGTACTTGTATGTGGTCTCAACTTTGGAGGGTTACTTTACTGTGATATGTGAACCTTTTCAGATTATTGCCTCATTTGTTTCTATATTCACTCCAGGTTTGACATCATAGTCTTAAGGCAAGGGAATCAAGTGGGATGCACCATTTTGCATAACTACTAACTGAATGCAAATGTTGTGTCAGACTGTCAGTTAATTGTGGTTAGCATTTAGCAACCACAACTTCTCCTAAAAGTGCTATTCCTTGGGGCCATGCTCATTGACCTGAAGGCGTAAACTTTGCAAGGGATATGTGGAAAGGTTATGCATGGGCTTTGTGGACGAGTGGGGCCAAAAGTCCACATACCACAATTATTAAAAGATTAATTACGTTAGCTACATGTCTTTAGTTCCATATGGCCTAAAGCAATAGTTTTTGACCAAGAAGTAATCGTATTCTCTTCAACATTGCATGCAGTAATCTATGAAATTTTATCTCACTTTATGTCTTAATAAGGCTCCTATAAGTATCTCATAAGGAGGTTTATTACACAATCATCTTAGATGTTTGTGCATGTGTTGTCCTGTAGATCTCTATCAATTTGCATCATCATCTAAGCTGTCATATAAGTTTTGAATGTTAAGCTATTTACTGTTTTTACTCATTGCACATGTCTTGATGATTACTAAACAATGTTAAATAGATATTAGTTGGGTGTATATGCTAGGATCAGCTCCAAGTTCTTATTCCTCATTTGTGCAGATGAAACTTCTGGCTTGGATGCACTGCAAACGTTGGCTGACTTGTCGCTGATGATACAGTCATCAAAAGTAGATTCTGGTAAACATATAATGCTTATATGTTTTGTTCTCAAAAACATATGCTTGTGTATGCACTGTTTCTTTTTTATCTTTGATTGTTTTAAACTGTCTACTTTGTTTTTATATGTTTTTTTATGTTTGTTTTATCTTTGTTTGTGTATGCATGGTTAATATCTTTAGGGCAGTGACGTACCAAAAGCTTTTGATCTCAAAAATTTTGTCCATCAGTTGTACTTTTTATGTGCTGGGATAGTTTTTTAAATGTAGTTGAGAGGCTCCATAAAATAATTGTGTGTTTCCTTAGACACCATCATGGAATTCTGTTTGTTCTTGCTTGTTTCTATTGTATGTCTCCCATCTTCTGGTATCTTCCATTGGAGCATCTCATATTCGTATTACAAAAATATTTTCATGCTAAATTTAAACCTTTTTAGCTTTAGCTTTACTGACTTTTGGATTTTGCTGGCTTATTCTTGTGCGTGGTTAGTCCATGTATATCAGACCTGATCAAGACTCCTATCGCCTTTGCCATCTTATATCATGCTATTTTATTCTCTTTTTTGTATGCTCAGATATGTTAGTCAAATAATTATTCCAACTTCACAACTACCTATGGACTAAGAATTGTACTCATAGCTTGTCTTCAAATCTTTGTTCTTGGTTGGAAGAGCTTTTCGGTGTCTTAAGGTTTTGGTGGCTGACTAGGTGTATACAACAAACAATTTATCTGGATATTTTATAGTCTTCTTCTTCATCAGACACTCATTGCTTTGATTCAAGAAGAGAACCTTTTCTTGTATTTTCTTCCTTTTTCTTGCTTGATGGTGGTAATATTTGTTTGATGTTCAAGTATGTTAGTCTGATGATACTGATAGTATATTTGCAAATTTTATGTCCAGAGTCTCCTGTATTAAAAGAGGATAAGCCACCAACTGGTACAAGTGACAACAATGTCTCTGGGAGACCCGGTTACACTGGTCATCGCAGACACAAATCCTCAAAATTTGTTGAGAAAGAGAAATTATTAAATGAGTTTCCTAGAGCTGACACTTCTAAATCTGGAAAGTCTAAACCCGGAAGGGAATTGAAAGTTGATTATAAGGCGTTATCCGAAGGAAAGCAGCTAGATCAGTCTATCAATAAATCATGGAAGAGAAAAAACAAATCCTCATCGTTTGAGGTAAGTGTTGTGTTCAAAAACTTGCATGTCCATTTTTTTCTTTGATCATCCTATTCAGTTTGATTAAATTATTTCTGTATGTCTTACATCTTGCTTAACGGTGGATACGATTGTTTTTGTATTCGTCATCTTTATTTGTTAGTAGATAGAAAGGTATAAACTATTTAATTTGCATGGATCATCTTGGAAATATCACACCAGCACCAGTGAAAATAAATTTCCAAAATATGAGGTATACAGTTTCTCTAAGTCAATGCCTTCAAAACATGTGTAATCACCTTTAAGTGGGCATTGTCTACCCCATTCACTCCTCTCTTGTGTCAAGTAAGTTACATTCTTATGGGTGCGTTTGGTACACTTGACAGGATAGAATAGAAAAGGATCACTGTTCCATGTTTGGCATGACTATTATGTGGAACACACAAGAATAGAGTGGTATTGTTCCACCCCCACCCCATGGAACAAGGTGAAACAACCTATATTTTACCAATATACCCTCAAAATAAAACCTAATTCCCTTCTAAAACATCAAATAAGCCTTCCTCTTTTCATTTTATCCATTCTTTAAATTTTATTTACTGTATTTTATTCTATTTAAGCTTTCACTTACTGTCCTCAAAGTTCTGTTTCTATACATTTTCTATATTTTGGTTAATTTATGTAGTTTATTGAACTTTAGTAAACATAATATAGAAAATGTATAAAATAGAAGTTCCATAAATTATTTGTTTATTGAACTTTTGTGTCATCTAATCGTATTGACAAAAGTTATCTATATATTTTGTTATAAAAATTATTTGTTTATGTTATAATCTTCAGTAAATTACATAAATATAAGTAAAATGTAGAAAACATATAACATAAGGAATGTAAAATTGGGAGAAGTAAAACGAAAGTTTAAAGAGGATAAAGTATTTAGGAATGTAAGATTAGGTATTTTTGTTTTAATGAATAAGATATAAAATAAGAAATGTTTAGGTCTTCTGATTTCTTGAATGTGAGCTTTTTATTCATGTTAGACGTTTTTATTTTCAAATACTGTTTATTAGTCTATTAGATTGATATTTGGTAAAAGAACACCAAAACAACTCATTAGGGGTAATTGCTTATTTTACCAATCATGCTCTATCTAGTCTTGTCTTACCAAATGCTGAACAACTATGCTTTCTTTTCTGTTATGTCCTATCTGGGTACCAAACACACACATATGATAAGACTCCACATATTCTGCTGTACTCCTACTTAAGTTGGAACTCCTTGTTTTGTTATTTGGCTTTAGCGTATCTCTACTTCTATACATGGCATAATATTAACAATAAGTAGCTTGTGGCAGTTTCTCATGCATGACCTTACAGATGCATCATGCATCTCTGACCAACACAATAGAATTGGGTTTAAGAGTTAATTCTTGGTGTATCCTGTTGTAGTTGGTCTATAAGTAAATTGCTGATGTCATCTATTTCCATAAAGGTTATCGTTCTTGCATATTTTGTTTTAATCACATATACATACCCTTCTGACACTTGTATGGTCTAGTCTTGATATAGCCACAACTAAAGAGCAGCTTATATATATTGTGGTCTCACTAACTTACTCTCCCAAAAGAAATAAGTCTTGTATCCCTTTCCAAACTATTGGTAACTTGTTAATACGATACACAGGTGTGATGTGGTGCTCAAATAAATTTTTGTGTTATCTCATACTATTCCATTTACATTACAAATATATTGTCTGTGCTTTAACTTTAATTTCCTACACAAAAAACCAGATCTAATATACGTAGAAACTCTGAAACTCTGTTATGGCTGAGTGTTGGCTGAAACTCTGTGACTGCATCACTGTTACCAGATTCACTGGTGGCCCAGTTAGTCACGAATTGGTTTGTCCAATCCCTCTTCTGTGGAATGCATGAACCAATTTGACAAGGCTAACCAAAGGTAAGTAGTGTAGATTCGAATCATAATATGCACGAGGGAATCCAAAATTTTAAATAAGCTGAGTAAATCGGAAATATATTTGGAGAAGATGGCTTTTTTAATATCATAACTCGCTAGTCTCAACTTCCTCTTCTTGGTAAGTTATCTTATGCATCATGTATGAGTTTTCAGATTAGTGAACATATGACAAAAGAGGGATAAAAACATGCGAGCCCACTGATATTCCTTTCTTCCTTTTTCTTAATTTGATGTTACTCTACTTTGACTTGGATAAGCTTTCCATGGACTTAGAATTCTTATGTTGGATAGATCATCTTTCGGCTTTTTTTTACGGACTAAATTTTTTGTTTTTCACTTATTATTTTGTTGCATTTGTCAATAACAAAAGTTTTACTCATTGCTAATCAGTAAGAAAGAAATACCTTAATACCTTATACAAATGTATCTCTTATTTATAACATGTTGAAGATATTTGACCTTAGTTTTCTTCACTTGTCACTTAAGTTGATGGAGTTTCAAGCAATATGGACTCCGTTATTGAAATAGAGTAGAAATTGGTTCAGCTAACTTAGCATAGTTGTGTTGATTTCAGATGATTTTTAACGCTCCAAAATCCAAATATTCACGTAATATCTCATTACTGCACTCAAATATATAAAATACCAGAGCCATTTGGCATACAATAATACCCCCTATGAACCATACACAAATAACTACATGTACTATTATGCATTTGTAGCTGTGTTGCAAAGCAACATGCGCAATGAATTAGGTAACTTTCTTTTTCTTGGAAAAGCAAAGATATAATAACAACCAGAAGAAAATACAAAGAACAAACCCACTCCTCTGCAAGAAGCACACACCACACCACAAAACCACCACAGAAAACCCAACAGCAACACCCCCAATTCCCCAAAAACAAACCAGCACCACAAGAAATGCGAACTACACAAAATAAACCCAGAAGCACCAACCAACCAACGACACCACACTGTGACTCCCACACTAACTACGAACTATCCCGGCATAGCAGCATAGGATTGGATCTCCACTGGTCCCAACTTATATTCACTTTATTATGACGAGTGGATTCCATGAAAATGATTGAACTTGTATCTCGTGAAATACATCAATCTGCCTAGATCCACCTACTCGAAAGACAATATTGTTACATTCTTTTCACATTAGATATACCGTTACCCACTACACCTCTTGCCACACTTTCCACCATTTTTCCGATTACTCAAAGCTACCATGGAACCTCGTGACAACTTCTAGATTTGTGATATTACCAAAACTAAAACTCCACCAGCTAAACACCTTATCCCAAACATTCTGTACCTGGACTATCTTTATTGGGACAGGTGGATTGTCTTGTATTCTTGTTTTCTCTCTCTTGTTATTTCTGTATTCTTTTGGGTAGATCAGCAGTCAGCTCTTGGTCATGACTGTGTGGCTTTGCTGATGCTATGAGGTACCATATCAGTAACCTTCCTGAAGGGTATGCTCTTTTCTCCTACTGTAGAACCAATAGCGTACTCAAGATTATACTTTGTGGATCTAGTGCGGAACAAAGTTTTAGACTCGTTCAATAACTTTTGACGAAAAACCTTGTCAAAATAAGTAAAATCCGTGAAAGTTCCTTTTAGTTGCACAGTGCAAGTAAAGGCAACTTGCACTTACAGTTACATATATATGCCAAGTGGAATATTGGGATGTTAAACTTGTTTCATGGATTTTAGCTGTTTTGGACTTGGATATATTGTAATTGCTTCAGTGCAAAGGAATATTCAGCATGTCGAACTGATAATAGTTTATTTTTGTGTGCACCTCAGGCCTTTTTCAATGATGAAGAAAAAGGTGCAAGTAAAGCCTTATGTGCCAACCAAGATAATGTTCCTTCAAAAAATTGTAAATCTACAAGACTTGTGGAGTATTCTTCTTCAAATAGTAATACGTCAAGGACAGGAGCTGATTCAGCAGTATCAACAGCAGTGCTTCCGGCATCAGATGGTGTTGATTTGCCATCCAAACGACGAAATAAGCGTAAGGTGGATCCAAATAGAATATCAAACCATGGTGAGATGAAACTGGCAAAGAAAAATATACTAGATCCACCAAATAAAAAGACTGAGCCCAAAGAGGGGACACTCTACTTAAAGGTTAACCAGCAAGTGTCTTCCTTTATTTCTGTCTCCATTATCTTAGTTGGGCAAATGTGAAATTAATATATGATTTTGCAGGAGAGGGCTTTTTGTTGCCTTTCGTCCTCTATGGTACGTAGATGGTCCACCTATGAGTGGTTCTATAGTGCAATAGACTATCCCTGGTTTGCAAAAAGGGAATTCGTGGAGTACTTAAATCATGTCGGACTGGGGCACATTCCGAGACTAACCAAGGTTGAGTGGGGTGTCATAAGGAGGTACTTCATTTTATTCTGTTTACATGCATTTAGTTTAGATAGTCGTGCCTATAACCTTCCAATTGTTGGCAACAAAGATTCTTGATGTTCACATTCCTTGTTTTTCAGTTCCTTGGGCAAGCCCAGAAGGTTCTCAAGGAATTTCTTGCATGAAGAAAGAGAAAAGCTTTGGCAATATCGGGAATCCGTGCGGAAGCATTATACTGAGCTTCGAAGTGGTATTAGGGAAGGACTACCAACAGACTTGGCACGGCCATTGTCGGTAGGGCAGCGAGTGATTGCCCTTCATCCAGAATCAAGAGAAGTTCATGATGGAAGTGTGCTAACTGTTGATCACGATAAGTGCAGGATTCAGTTTGACCGTCCCGAGTTAGGGGTTGCATTTGTCAAGGTAGGATTCCTAACTTATATTGACTACATTTCTTTTTAAAATTAATGATCCCAGCTTTTGACTCCTTTTTAAGAGTATCACCACTGAGGATGTTTTTCAATATGATGCTTAAAAAATTGCATTTAAGCATGTTAGTACATGTAGTTAGTGCAATTTCATATTGATTAAGGTAGGGAACTGTAGGTAGTGTGGATAAGAAGTAGGGAGTTAGCGACGTCAAGGTTAGGACAGGGGGAGGACTAGGGATCCATCATTTAGGGTTTCAGAGTCCTGCATTTGATGGATGACACTTGTATTGTGCTTTCTTTGTATATGTTCTTCCGTGCCTTCTTCTTTTTCCTTCATTTTTTGTTGCTTAATATGTGTCCTTTCCTTTTTTCTCACACTTCGACACAAGTCTGGGGTCTTCACAGAAACAGCTGCTCTACCCTTTGGGGGTATAGATCAGGACTTCGTACATCCCACCTCTCCTAGAACCTGCTTTGAGCTTGATATACTGGGTTTGTTTGGTTTTTCAAAAGATTCCGACTTCATGACTATAGTTGCCTCTTGAGTTCGAGTTTGGACATGCTTGAACTTGTAGTCTTTGAAAATGTCATTAAGCATTGGCTGAAGCAGCAACCATCCACTTTTGAAGATACCTGATAATCATGCGGTATGGTAGAGTTTGGTGCGCAGACTGGACGAGACAGGACTGGAGTAATTCCTCGTCCTGCATTTGGTACAGGACTAAATGTCCGTCTTGCATTTTGTAAGCTGGACAAGACATGGAAAAACTGTAAAAATGACCAGATTGCACCTAAAATACTGTTATAACTTTTCTTTATCATATAGTTAGAGTTAATTTTATTAACAAAAAGGAGATATATATGCACAAACACACAAAGCACCTCCTCTTTCACACATTATTGCCGCCACACATAATCTTCTAGTTGACCTTGACACACTTCATCTTCATGTCATGTCGTCGCACAGCTTCATCCATGTAGTCCGCACACATCCTCATCCAGTTCTAACTTCTAAGTCCACAGCCACCACATCCTCCTCCAGTTCTAACGCCATGCACAGCCACCACATTCACCATTGCAGCACCAACCATAGCCACAGTCCCACCTTGTTCTTGCCCTTGTCATGCCAAACATGGAACACTTTTTATTTGTCCCCTCCCGTCCCATGTAGTCTGTACACCAATCGCACTGTATAAGCTGGATGAAATTCTAATTATATGTGGTACGCAACAATAAAAAGAGTTGGTGATTTGCATGTGCCTCTTGGTTTGGCTTATATGATTGTATTCTGTTGTTTTCCCGTTTATTATGATTGTGTTGGGGAACAAGACTAGACCTGAGATATGCCCAGTTAAGGGTGAACTTAACCACTATGCTTTGTCTCGCAGTTTACCAAGTTTCTTGAAGTAGAATCTTTAGATTTCGATAGTTATGTTAAGGTATCTTCTAAAATAACACATTCTTGATTTAACCAGGTAGTGGTGAGATTGTTGGAAGTTGGGATATGTGCGCATTTTAATAATAATATTCTATTTTGGTTGTTAGTTTATTCTGTTTTTGATATTTCTATAGTTATTTTTGGTTAAATGTTGCTGTGGACCATTTGTAGTTAATTCATCTAGAAAAGTTGAAAGAAACAATCAACAACCAAAAACCCTATTCAACCCGTAGAAGGTCCTTAACTTAATGTCCAATATGTAGGCCTGATCCAGTGTCCATTATAATCAGATCACTTGAGGATAAACATGACCAATGGCTGGATGAGAGGCTGTAAGTGGTCCATTCCAAGTGGTGGCTATGGATGACTGTTCATGCACTCTTTTTCAGTTTTTCTTTAAGCTAGTAGGAATACTTGCAGTGATATTGATAGTATCTAATATCCTTTTTATTTGACGTACATATCACACTTGTGGAAATAACACAGGAAGTAATACATTTTTATTTTAATCCTTTGTGATGATTTATACTGTAAATAAATTGTTCCATGTGTACGGTTTGTCTTTTAATGTGGAATCACTGATTTACATTTTTGGCTGTTACATTGAGGGACAACGATGAATTACTGAAGCCAAGATGCTGAACCTTTGGGTTTGTTTGTCTTGAGTTGTATACGCTACAGCTCAAGCCAACTAAGCTAAGCTGAAGCCATTAAAAATCTTCGAGAGAATGGAGTTGCTATGAATAGATCATAACCAAACCATTATTAAACTCGAACTCAATTCTGTATAACTACATTTTTTTCTAATATATCTCTTAATCTTTTATTTATAGGATATTGACTGTATGCCCTTAAACCTGTTGGATAACATGCCCGAAGCTCTGAGGAGAGAAAGCAGTGCACTATATAGGTTTTCTATGAATTCTTCAGAGCCAAGGTTGCCACAATCAGTTACCGGGTCATCGATGTTATATACTTCAAGGGAGCATTTTGAACAGAGTCCTACCATTGCTTTGATGAGTCAGAGATCGGTTAGTCTTCTAAATGATTTGCTTTTTCTGTTTTCCTGGTAAATAATGGTTGTTACGTTCTTATTCCAAAGATATTGCTGATTTGTTAATCATTTTACTTGCAAGCTTTGCACACGCATGGGTTGTGATTTTGTGGGTTAAAGCACCAAATAAGGAACAGTACTAAGAATTCTTTAGTCCTTTCCCTAGTGTACTTTTTGGTGGATAATCCTTTTCTGTAATCACTTTTGCCGGAAAATGCTAGAATGAGGTTACAACTAGAGTTACTTTAAACCCATAACCAAATCAAACCAAACAGACCCAGTGAATCCAACTCGAAGTGGGAGTCCTTGGAGGGTAAGATGTACGCAGCCTTTTCTCTACCCTAGGCATCAAGAGGCTATTTCTGTGAAGACCATGCATTACAAAGATTAGTACTAACAAAAGCAAGAAAAGAAAATTTGAAGACTTGGAAAAAGCTTGGAGCAAGCATGGGAAAGGAACTACACACCTTAAATAACTAGGAATACGCTTAAACAAGTTGAACAAGCATGCACACTCAATGACATGAAATAAGATTATACAAGAAGTAAAAGTATATACAAGCAATACCATGAAAATGCTTAGAACAACTGAACAAGAGCAACAAAAGCAAAATGGGGACTTCTAGCCAGCTAGGAACCTAGCACCGTAACTGGTCCAAAAGACCCACTGGCAAAACCCCGACAAACACTACTTTCTGTATATAGTGTATATATTCTGTATTACATGCACACACACACACACACATATATACACACACACCTCGAGGCTTACGTCGTCTCGCCTTGCAGAGGAGAAACGCCTCTAGTCCTGATTGGGATTTTTAAACCTTGTGTAGATCACTGAAAATTTCACTTTTAAGTACTTCTAGGCCGTCATAGGAGGTCGATAAATGTCTTCATTTTTTACCAGGCCACTAGGTGCTATGGGTTTGTTTGGATCCTTGGAATTTTGTGGATTTAAAATCTTGTTACTGTAATAGACTGCAACACATATAACGGACTGAATATTTCTTGTAACTCATGAAGAATTGCCATTCTAAACACTTTTAGGCGGTCATAGATGGATAAATATCTTAAATTTTTTACCGGGCCACTAGGAGCTATGGGTTTGATTGAATCCTTGGAATTTTATGGATTTTTCCTCTGCTTAGTGCTTACAACTTATGTAAAGCAGCATCCATATGTTCTCTTCATTAGAGAAAAAACATTCATATTATTGCCTTATCGGAGAACATGACCACATGATCCTCTTTTGCCCAGAGTGTCTTAGACTTTCAGGTAGGAAAAATTAATAATTAGCGTTCTTTATCCTCATTGATGGGAAATTAAACTGAAAAGCATATTGGTACTTCTATGATTTTTTCCGTAGAGCTTATGGCTTGAGTTAATTGGTAAAACTGCATGTGTAAATGGTAGAACCTACTCTTATGTAGGCTAAGCATCTAATGTTTGTTCAGGGACATAATGGGTCTGGTGCACCTTCCAAAGCTGAGGACAATGTCATTTCACAGCATGCACCTAATGCTCCTTCTTGTTCAGTCTCTCAAATCCAGGCGAAAGAAACCGATATACGTGCTCTTTCTGAGCTTACTCGTGCTCTTGATAAGAAGGTTATATTTCTGTTCATATTTTTCTATGCTGTGTTCTTTACTGTATTGCCACCTATTTTTATCTATTTACTCCACATCTGTTAGAGGGATAAGTTAATTTGAACGGTGCATTCCAGTTCACAAACAAGTTCATCAAACAATTTCCATAGTTTGCTGTGTGTGATTTCAGCAATTATCTACATGCATGTGAGACCTTCATGACGGCTCATCTGCATTAGATAAAACAATCATAACTCAAATTCGATATTGATAAACCTCTGGATGTGCAAGATTTCTATGTCAATTTACAATTATTTTGACAACAACCTCCAGAGTGACCAGAAACAACCTGATACACTTTTATATGTAGAGACATCTATATCTCCTAGGAAGAGAACAGATTGGTAGCTATTGAACGTCAAAGTTTCTTTAGCAGACTTGAATAGTTGAATATGTGTGACACAGCTTTAATCAGATGAAATATAACTTCTCTCTCTCTCTCTCTCTCTCTCTCTCTCTCCTTTTTCAACTTATAAACTGTGCGGGACTGATTCGTTTAATGATGCATAACAAAATGTTCATATGGATTTGATTTTTAGGAAGCAATATTGACCGAGCTTAAGCTTGTAAATGATGATTTGATGAGTCACAAAAATGAGACAGGCATTGCCATGAAGGTATCCGAAAACTTCAAAAAGGAATATGCAATGGTACTATTACAGCTCAAGGAAGCCAGCGACCAGGCATGTGGCTCACTGATGACAATTTCTATCACATATTTGACTGTTTTTTTACAACTAAAAGGACTGTTGAAATATCCTTTCAGGTTTCTTCCGCTCTTCTTAATTTGAGGCAACGTAACACTTACCCAGGAACTCATTTGCCTCCTTGGCAGAAGCTCCATTCAAGTTCCAGTGGCATTGTTGGCCCTACGAGCTCTGCTGACAACTTTCCATCAAACAATCAGTTAGCATCTAGCGTTGTTGAAATTGTTAATAATTCAAGACTTGAAGCACATAAACTTGTACATACTGCCGTGCAGGTAATAATATTACTAAAATCTTCTCTTTTTTCAAACATATGCACTTACTATTTCGGTACTGAAAATGGTCGAGTATTATCTTCTTCCATTCTTTGTAACTTTTATCATCATTGAAGTTCAAGATATTGTAAAAAGGATAATTCCTTGATGCTTACCTGCCTCCAGCATTATTATTTATTACCATTTTTCCAATGGAACAAATCAATTGTCTGCATAGAGTTTTGACTTGCAGCAATTTGTTCATAGGGGAGGGGCTTTAGATTTTACATTCATGCCCCTATGATTGGAAAAAGAAATCTTCATGATATTTCATATGTATCTCTAATCTCGATTGGTCAACACACTTCATTAACAATTTTGTATCATATGGTGTTTTCTGGGATAAAGATTTTGTGTGTGTGTGTGTGTATATATAGAGGGAGGTTCATACGAGAAGCATGTCAATTTAAGAAAAAGCGAGGAGCAATCTCAGCCACACATCTTCGGTTACGGTGGACGTGATCAC